>BHDV01006867.1:85386-99898 GCA_005406045.1 Adoxophyes honmai
ATTTTCGTTACACAAAAGACGCGATCGTGATTTTGTTTTTATTAACCCTTAATTTATGTACAATTTTTTTGAAACTCACTCGTATTACAAAATAACACCACTGGTACTCTATAGTCTACAGACTAGCGCTTCGGCGTCAGCGGCAATGAATTTGCGATTGCGATTTGCGAGCGAGTTGAAAGCGAGCCGAGCACGCAGAGAATTCGCGTCGAACGCGTAACAATCTCGCCTCAAGTGCGTTACTATTTCGTTGCGTCTAGAGTTGAGCCGTCATGCTGTAAATTCCAATCCACTCCAATGAATGTTCCTATTATTTTAAACCCGATACCACACGGCAAAAAAGCGGCTGAAACAAGCAAGGCTCTGATAAGCCACAACGTCGCATCACTAGTCAAAAAGCAACTATAGGAGTCAAACGAAATTCGCGTTTGCAACAAAAAAATTGAATAAAAAGGCAACAAAATATAAACACGATGGAAACGCGAGCTCGGATGCGCTATTTACGTAGCAAGGGTGTGCTCCAATTTATTTAAGGCCATTCCCAACATTTTTACGATAGACTATTTTATTCCGACACTTATTTTCAAAAATATAGCTCGTTCCCACCTTGTTTCTATGGCTGGCAACGTTTTGTTCCATTCAGCGGATTCCCCTTTCATTTGATACCGAATCTGGTCTGTCGGTTATTCGTGTAGCGGAATTCAAATTGAATGTGGATAGGATTTTCGATAACACGTTATTGATTGAAGCATTCGTTCGGTTTCAGTTCATTAATGTCGAATAAAAGGTTTTTTACTTATTTTAATGTTTTCTTGTGAATCGATTTACATACTACAATTATATAGCAATTAGAGCGTACCAAGTTTGTGCCTAGATATCACTCGAGTGTCTTATTGTATTTACTTGGCGTTTTCTTATATAAGACCCGACTGAGACATGTAAAAGGTAAAACTGGAAATCATTATTGCAATATCACTTAAACTGTTTGTTACACACACACACACACACGCTTGTACATACATGTGCTTGTGCACGTGTGTGTGCGTGTACACTTCAATTCAATTTTTGCGTTGAAATTTGTTTGCTTTTTATTTTACTTTTTATTTTTCCATTCATTTTTACTATAAAACTGTACCAATTGTAGTAACTGTATACGGAGGGGGGCGTTGTTATTCGCGACACAGTTTCAACTATTGCGAATGACATCGTTTCATATTGCCTGTGTATGAAATTGTTATTATTCCCTTAATAAAGATTATTATTATTATTATTATTTCCCGCCTCATTTGCTTGAGGGCCGAAGGTTGAGCTGGCAACCCTGACCCTCCTCAGTGAAATTAATGTTGCCATGGCGAACGGCAAATTGTGATCTAATTGTTTTATAATTATCGGATTTCTGTCATATTTCTATTCTAGCTGTGTTTTTGGTTACCGGAAATTATAATTGTAACTAACTAATTAGACAATAGCTATCAACATATTCTTTGACTTACTTTGGTGTAAAAGTATACTAACGAGCAATGAAAATGGAAATAAAAATAATACTGGCATTTAATACTTTAAAATTTTCATTAAAACGTCAGAATTAGTATTTTAATGATCACCTTAAAAGCTACAGTCTAACAAAGATAATTGATGGATATCAGATACTAGAGTTTACCAGAAGCGAAGTTTAATTGAGATAAAGTTCCTCGAGCTGCACTGCTTTCCTTTTAGAAGGTCGTAAGTGCCATAACTTTTACATGAAGATACGCCCTTCTGTAATTTATTTGTAAGCAGGGCAGTGCAGCAGTTCACAAACAATCCATCTTGTAGGTTACTAGAGGGTAGTATGCTAAGCGTTAGTTATTAAACTATTCATTGCCGCTGACACCAACCGGCGTCGAAATTCTATAAAGTTATCAAGTGCTTGGCATCGACAGGGAAAGAGGGTTTTGGGGCCCCTTACGGTTGTATAGGAAATTCTAAATTAAGGGAAATATATTTTAATTGCTACATTTTTTCAGGTTTAAGAGATTGCAGACTTTAATATTTATATTTTGGGTTTTTTTTGCAGTAGCCGCTTTGATTGAAGGAAGTCTTTTATATGCTTTTAATTTTTATATCAAAATAGACACTTTGAGGGGTTATTAACAAATATTTTCTTGGTTTACAAGTATTTTATAAAATTTTGCGTATTTATGATTTTCTTTTTTCTTTTGTGCTGTAGTAACAACAACAAGTAGCTCTATAGAACTGAAAAGAGATAACCACTGATCAGAAACATACCGATTGAAGTTTAGTTAAAAACAATGTTGCATAAATCACATACGCACAAAACTGCAAAGTTCGTTAACTCGGAAAATCAATGACTACGGCCACTCAAGCATGCAAACCCATTTAGTCTAGACTGACCAAACAGTTTGCAAACAATTTCGCAGTTTTGAGAGGTTAAACGAAATTTCATAGTTAAATTCTTATCGTTATTCGAACGCTCGAACTCGAACTCGAACTTACCTATCCAGGCAATTCGGTGTTTTGAACGCGCACCACTACTAATACAAAGTTTGTCTAACTATTTTTAGCGAAATATTAATATCATGAACTACCTCATTTTGATTTTGCTAAAAATAGTTAGACAAACTTTGTATTAGTAGTGGTGCGCGTTCAAAACACCGAATTGCCTGGATAGGTAAGTGGGGGCACATACTGTACACGTTAATCTTTCCGAAATTTCTGAGCTAATAAATGATTAAACTTCAAACCATCTCTCATGTAGACACCGAAGTGAAAAACTAAGGGGCAGCGGACTTTTGTGCGATCGAGTCTGCGGCGCAATAAAAACTCTGAAAGGCGCGCAGACAGTTTCCATTCAGAGTTTTTATTGCGCCGCAGACTCGATCGCACAAAAGTCTGTCGTCTGAGCTGCCCCTAAGTGTAACAAATTCTGAATCTTATAATTAAGGATTACATTGATGACGAAAGCCTTGTCAGCACAGAAGAAGTAATAGCACTGTATTCTGTATTTTACTCCCGAACGTATTTAGGCGTAAAAATATTGCAGTTTCTGTGTAACGTTACCTGCATGCCGTCATTTCATGAAACCTCGCCGGTGGAGCGAAAATCCTAAACGGCATTGAAAATCTAAGAACTTCTAATTCTTAATCTTAAAATTAAAGATTACTTTCACGACGAAAGCCTTATCATGAATAATGTCACATTCTAGAACCAGTTTTTAGTTGTTGAAATAGATGACGAAGATTAATCGATGGGAGGTTGCCCTGAGCCACAGTTTAAGACCACAAGGCGTCGTCATACTATATGTACTGCAAATTGAAGCTGGCACCAAGTAGAGACTCTACCAAAGGAATTCTTCTCTCTGAAGCCTGTTGAAAAGGAAGTCCCACAAAGATAAGTGCAAGGCAAATGCGAGGACTTATAGGGCTAAGAGGAAAATAAAATGAGCAGGGATAAGAATGAAACGAACTCAAGTATCAGCATGTACAGGAATCCGTACCAATATATAAATGTGAAAGTGTGTTTGTTTGTTTGTTTGTTTGTCCGTCTTTCACGGCTAAACGGAGCGATGGATTGACTAGATTTTTTAGGTAGAGATAGTTTAGGGCAGCGTTTCTCAAACTTTTTTAGTGACGGAACCGTTTTGGAAAGCGAAATACTTGACGGAACCCTATAAAAAAAAACAGCAGTTTTTAAAAGTATTCTTTATCCACCCGTCCTCCGTCCATGTATTCGCCGCGTCAAAACTTTCGATCAGAGAATGGCGTTTTGTTTTTTTTTCTAAATTCTTGCGGAAGCCCATCAGGGATATCACGGAACCCTGGGGTTCCGCGGAACACACTTTGAGAATGGCTGGTTTAGGGCATGGAGAGTGACATAGGCTACATTTTGTCTCTTCAAAACCCCCCATTTCCCTAAAGTGAGGAGTGGAAGTTTTCAATGTAGAAAGGTATAAAATTGGTATGTGTGCTATCTCTTCTGTGATACCCCGACTTTAACGCGAGCGGAGCCGCGGGCAAAAGCTAGTACATACATACAATACAATCACGCCTGTATTCCTAAACGGGGTAGACAGAGCACTAGACAAGCCATGCCCATTTCACGTTCCGGCCACTTTCAGCATATTCAGGTTAAATAAACAGATGAGAGAGGTATAATAGCGACAGGTTGCTAGCCTGTCGCCTAAAACATACCTAAACCTATTTCCTTAGTCGCCTCTTACGACATCCACGAAAAAACTGGAGAGGCGTTAGTACACAAAATACACCTAAAAAAAGAGACTACAGGAACTTCTGTTGAAATTCTTTTCTTGTCTTTATGCGCTAAGAAAACGCGTTCAGATTTTTCAGCGTTACTTGTAGATGTGTTGCTTTCGCTTGACTGGTGTTGCCCTCCCTCTCGGGTGGAAATAGTTACCTTTGTTATCCACAGGCCATTAAGTTATAGGCGATCAATTTGATGGCACATTAACCAGCTCGGTGTGGCCAGCCTAACGACCGCCGTCGGTAATTTGAACCTATCACAAAGCAGATTACTGCAGAAGTCAAATCTCTATGCAAAGTGCGCTCAAGCAACGCGCACATAGAATACAGGATATCTCAGAACAGTCGGGACCAATTCGAGCGCGATTGCTGTCCGCTTGAGACGCTTGAACGGTTCTACAGCTTTTTGAGTTACTACGAATGGGATTTTCTTACTATTAAAATATGAATTTCGCCAATTTCAAAATCGTCGCAAGATAAGTAGGTATACGGTAGGTATAGGTACGTGATAATTTAAGTAATAATGACACATACATCACGCTTGTATTCCCAAATAGTGTAGCTAGAGCACACGAAACGCTACATAGACAAAAACTATTTCACGTTTCGTGGCCACTTGTAGCATATTTTTTTAGGTATTGAGTTGGCAGTTATAATAGTGACGGTTGGTAGCCTGTCGTCTAAAATATAGACTAACCTACTTCCTTACTCGCCTCTTACGATACCCAAGAAATGGATAGGTGTTGCTCTAAACCCGGCACCACACAGAAAACATCCCTAGGGTAAGTATAAAAAAAAAATAACATGAACAAAATGACATGACAATAAAAATAAAAATGTCAATAAAATGACATGTAATAATAATTATATTACCAAATAAAGAGTATGATTATGAGTATGAGTATATGAAGTAGGTACACTTGTTTGACTTCTGTAATAATCTGTTTTGTGCTATGGTAATCTTAATTGCGGGATGAGATCACAAAGAGGCAAGTTTGTTAAAGCAAGTATCTATGACAGTGTAGACCGGCCTAATTTTGGTTAAATTGCCGGGTAAGTTCAACTTGGACGTCAGCGAAAACCAGGTGATTGATTCGCGGCTGGATAATTTAAAATAAATGTCAAAAGCTTAAAAGTAAAAATAATCAAGTTACAAAAAGACAAAGATAGGATAGCAAATAGACGAAGTTACAACCGTTTACGACACAAATGCTAAAATGCAAGTAACATGTAGGTTCAGAATAAAATCTCTCCATTTCATCCCTGGAAGTCGTAAGAGGCGACTAAAGAAATACGTCAAAGTATGTTCTAGGCCTAGGCGCTAGCAATCTGTCGCTATTTTACCTCTAAACTAAACCATACAAATTATACTACAAGTGGTTACAAGACGTGATATAGTCATGGTTTTGCCATGTAACGTTTCGTGTGCTCTGACAATCCCATTCAGGAACACAGGTGTGATATATGTAGCACGTGAAAACTATCAAGACACTTGAGTCGCGATGGCTTACTTGCTTTAGCTCTTCAGTTGAAACAAATCTTACACCTAAAACTAACCACCACTTCATCGCGTCGCCACAACTACAGACTTTCAACAACTCATCCACCAACAGCAATGTAACGCAACTCCCACTTCGGCAACACAAACAAGGTTTTAGTCAATGCCTCGGCAAACGAATGGACACACCGTGAAGAGGCCCTCGGTATCGGCGTCGCGTTTTGGGGCCGCCTCGAGTTCTGTGCAAATTAGAGCAGAATTACATACCTACGTGTGTTTGACAGGCTGATATCGAGAGTGACAATGGTGGATACAGCGTAATGATATCTACAGAGAGGAGTTGGAAGTTGTATTTATGCAACCGTTCGTCGAAACTTCGTTAGTGCGATATAGAATCGTTTAGTTCGGCTATTCGACGCATGTGGCGCTGGGGAGCTACATACTCTTGTGAATATTACACGATTCTGAGCCAGTTTTAGGTTTAAATACGTATGAAACTGGTGCAGTATTCGCGATTCTGCATAATATGTAAAAAACACGAAGAAATAATAATGGCATAAGACAAGTGTCGAATAATATAGGCAGGCTGCTAACTTGTCGAGAACGTCAAGTCGCCTCTTACGACATCTGCCGAAGGAATGGAGACGTTTACTACTAATTCGGTCTTATTTGACTAGGTGGACGATGTGTTGCTATCTCGAGACTTTTAACCTCTATATATCGCGTACGATGTCTTCCGAACGTCAATGACGAATGTTTAGAATGGGAAACATGAGTAAAAAGTATTTTGTCTGTCAGTCAGTTGAATCTATTATTTCAGAAACAAAAAATGACGAGAGTACAGTTAGAAGTTTGCAGTGACGACACTATGTGGTACAATTTTTAACGAGACGTGATGTCACTAATGACACTATCACCCACTCCGGAGATACGACGATCCAGACCTATATCGATTTTAAATTAATCGTTAAACCAAAACATGTACAAAAAACAATACACCTAAGTAACTTAGTCGTCAAGTTAAAGGCCTCTCTCACGCTTACACGCAAAATAAAAGCTAAAAAACAATCGAAAATGAAAATAAATGCCAAACCCGCTGTAAACATTATCCTAGTTTAACCTTAAAATCACTTTGCATCGCGTAAACGAACTAAATGAGTCAATGAGTGTAACTGATATCCAACCCGATTAAAAAGTGGGCGGACGAGCATTCAAATATTAGATTAGCACTCGACCAGCTATCGAATATCTTTACAACACTGTCTGGCATGTCACACGATGATTCATGGCTGTTGGAATGATAAAATTATGCCAACATGGGTGTGATGAGCTTAATGGATAACCACTTGATCTCGGTTTCGAATGTCGTTTGATGTGAATTGTGTTTATCGATCCCGTAAATTAGTCGAGTTAGGAGGGAGGTGGAAGTGTCTCCTGGGACTTGATGTCCTTTATTTATTTTCATCGTTAATGGCAAGGTTGGTTAATGTAAGAGGATACTTGCATTTTATACGGGATTTGGCAGATATTTACACACGCACGCAATTTTGATTAGAACTACGAGGATACAGCTACAGAACTAAAACAGCAACTAGAAATCGCAATCCCTTAGTAGTATCGGGTTCAGAATAACACCTCTCTATTTCTTCCATGGATGTCGTAAGAGGCGACGAAGGAAAATAGGTAGTTATATTTTAGGCGATAGGCTAGCAACCTGTCACAATTTCCATCTCTTTTTCTAACTCGATACCTAAAAATTAAACCCAGTGGCTCCGAAGCGTGTGACAGTCCATAGCTTTGTCTATGAAGCGTTTCATGTGCTCTGTCTATCCCGTTTGTAAATACAGGCGTAATGTATGCAAAAATTGCAAGCTTAATGCAAATCTCATCGTAGAACCGCCAAACTTTCCACTGTTAAAACCTGCAGACAGACGCAACGAAGTCCTAAGTTACGGCACATTTTGCGTGAAAGTTATCCAACTTCCTTCGCCGGTTGGAGATATGAAAAGTTTATCCCCAAAACCGCCTGGCATTCTACTATGTTATGTACAGTCACCAGCATTAAGAGGATAGGAGTCGCACTACTTCTCCATACAAACGTAGTCCCCTGTTTTCACCGTGAATAATGACATTAGAGCAAAAATTTTTTTTACATTATATTTGTATCTATTGTGGCTATGCCCCTACGATTTGCTTTTATCGATATTCTAAATAAAAAAATAATAAAAAATTTAGAAAATCGATAAAAGCAAATCGTAGGGGCATAGCCACAACAGATACAAATTTAATGAAAAAAAATTTTTGCTCTAATGTCATTATTCACGGAGAAAACAGGGGACTACGTTTGTATGGAGAAGTGGCGCGACTTTCCTCTTAACATCTGCCACGACGGAGCGTGCAAAAATATCTGACACATCCTACTGCCCCTGTAATAGTCGTATCAGGTATTTAAGCCGCCTTATTGTGTCAGATATTGGTGCTGGTGACTGTACTTCGCTTGGGGACGTACGCTTTGGATCCCTTGAGGCAACTTGGGATCGTGGGAGAAAATGTTGACTGTGTTAAGTTACATACATACAACTACGCCTATGTTTCCAAAGGGTGTAGGCAGAGCATACGAAACGTTGCATAGACAAAAGGATGACTGTCTCACGTTTTGTAGCCGCTTCCAGCTTAATTTTATGTTTA
Organism: Adoxophyes honmai; assembly: GCA_005406045.1. Lineage (NCBI taxonomy): Eukaryota > Metazoa > Arthropoda > Insecta > Lepidoptera > Tortricidae > Adoxophyes > Adoxophyes honmai. Next base: position 93,832 of record BHDV01006867.1, read on the forward strand.
AACACAGATGACAAAGGCAAAATGTTGGAGCATTGTCAATTGTATTTATATGTATGGAATTTTGCAAAAGAATTAACAAAGCGCATGTACATTTGATATGCAAGTTGCTTTCCTGTTTTAAGCAAATTTATCGCCTCGATTTTATCACGTGTAAATTAAATTATCATAAGGTTTTAAAGGGAGTACCTACTTAGTGATTAATTGAGTAGTTATAGTGACATAGACGAAACCATGGATATGTTTGTAACAAATGAAAGATGCATAGTAGTGACAGATTGCTAGCCTGTCGCCTAAAGCATACCTTAACCTTGATGAACGAGCATTTCCAAGAAAACAAATCCAACTACAGTCATAACGTATAAATGAAGTAGTTTCTTCAACGGATAAGATCGCTTGTATTATAAGTTACTAGCTTTTTCCCGCGGCTACGCTCGCGTTAAATTCGGGGTGGCACAGAAGAGATAGCACACAATGCGGAATTCTCCACAAACTTCCACACCCCATTTTAGGGAAGTGGGGGGGTAATGAAGAGACAAAAAGTAGCCTATGTCACTGTCCATGCTATAAACTATCTCTACCTAAAAAAATCACGTCAATTCATCGCTCCGTTTAGCCGTGAAAGACGGACCAACAAACAAACAAACACACTTTCACATTTATATATTAATACGGATATAAAACCAATGTCTTCATCCGTATTCTATCATAGAACCCTAGACAGTGAATGGACGACTTTATCACAGGCCTGAAGGAGTCCATAAATCAAAGCGGCAACAACACTGTCACCGAAGCGTCATCATTCTTCCACTGGAACGTCTCCCGGGATAGATACGATATACAGATGTATATCTGTGTATCCGTCTGTAAGACGGACCTTGAATCTACAACACGCAGCTCGAGTTAGAAGCGGACGCGTTTTGGGTACCAAACGATCTCTGAGTATTTTGTGTTAACAAAACAAAAACAAAAGAAGATATGTGGTCTTATAAAATACGGATAACTCACGTTATAAATCGAGTTTAGATCGACATGTTTCGGACTAATTCGTAGCCCTTCATCTAGGAGCCGCGGCAGCTGCTGCTGCCAAACGCGAACCTATAACTTCGAATTATAACGTGAGTTATCCGTATTTTATAAGATGAGTGAGTCTCACGGTAGTTTAATGTTAAAAGATATGTGGTTTCCAATATCGCACTACATTATTACTCAAACATGCAAGCAATAGAATGACTTTTCTCCTTTATTTATTTGGACCAATCAACGTTGTGCTGTTATTCTGTCTCGTAAGTCACATGACAACTGTGATAGAGTTTAGAAAAAGATTGTACATAGATCTTGTTTTATGCACAAGCGATGCTTCGTAAAGAAATTGTTCATAATGTCTCTCTAACCCACTGTGGACTGTGCCCTAAAAACATACAAATTTTACTAGGTGACAGACATCGCCATGGCGACCGGAGACGACAAAGAGTAGATCGACCCCTGTATTAACCAGTGAGTACACGTCGTTGTAAACTCCTGCGTCTGTCAAGCCAACCAGGCGGATTTATACACTTCGAATATTATTTTCTAGTCTGTGAGTCTTATTTGTCCCTCTAATTAAATATCTTAAAGCCCGTTAAACTTTCTACGATTATTTTATAACCTAAAAACCGTCATTACATGAACTCAGATAATTAATTAAGTGACCTGCACAAAAACATATCACACCACAGTTTTCAAATGTCTTTACAGCAGCTAAGAAAGATTTTACCCTCAATTAGAACGTTACGCGTATTTCTCAACACTTTCGTTGACAAAAACTGCGTTCACAAAAGGTAACAGTTTTCAACTTCTGTACCTCCGCTGCATCTCATCACTTGCGCCACACGGGCCGATTTGGTAAAACTCCCACGCCCCATAACAATATTGGATGCCGCGTACAGCCTGAACTTCGAGGAATGTGACACTTGACGCAAGACGTGACGCCGTTGACGCGGGCTTTGACGCCTTGACGCTGCTTAGTGACACGCAACTGACATTAGAATTAGCATTTCGATTATGTATTGAAAGAATGAGATTCAGCGAGTGCCTTTACTTACATACATACATGAATACAGGCGTTCCTGTATCCCCGAATGCAGAGTCAAAGCACGCGAAATGTTACATAGTTAAAACCAAGACCATTTCACGTTTCACAGCAACTTCCAGCATATTTTAGGTTCTAAGTTAATTGCCGGACCCGTGTGGTGCCGGGTTAGAATAGCACCTCCCCCTTTCTTCCCGTGGGTGTCGTACGAGTCGACTCTGGGAAAGGGTTAGTGTATTGTGGGCGATGGGCTAGCAACCTGTCACTGCAATATCACGTTTAACCATCTGGTTACTCTGAAATTGCTAAACGTGGCACTGGATTTTTTAATTCATGTGCTCTGCCTACCCCTCTTGGGAATACAGGCGTGAGAATATGTATGTATGTATGTAAGTTAATTGCTGCAATAGTGTCAGGATGCTTAATTATTGAAAATAAACTAACTTCGCAATCACTAATTTCATTAGTTTCCAATATAGTTAGACCTTGCATCAATGTTTGCATTTATTAAAAAAAAACACGTCGAAGACAACTAATCAAGCCCCATAAAAATTCGGGGCACGGAGCGAAAATCAAATTTTGTGAAATTAAAGCCAAGTATTTCAACAAAACCCTCAAAATTAATGATAAAATTAACTTTCCAAATTATTTTACACGAAAAGGAAAATGCTCATGAAATATTCATGATGAAATAACATTGGCGAGGGAAGTTGCCGACAAGCCTTCGACGGCAGGGGTTGAACGCGGACTGGTAGAGCGCTCTATTCGGAACTATACTTTAGACCTTTAGGTACTTAAAAGGTGGTTAACAATCTTGACATGTCTTTTTATTGAAATACATACATACATACATACATATTCTCACGCCCACATTCCCAAGAGGGGTAGGCAGAGCACATGAATTCAAAAATCCAGTGCCACGTTTAGCAATTTCAGCAGGGTAACCAGATGGTTAAACGTGATATTGCAGTGACAGGTTGCTAGCCCATCGCCCACAATACAGTAACCCTTTCCCAGAGTCGACTCTTACGACACCCACGGGAAGAGAGGGGGAGGTGCTATTCTAACCCGGCACCACACGGGTGTGTATTGAAATACACAGTCTAAAAATATTCAATTATGAAAGTGAATGTTTTTTTTCATACCTAAATTGTAAAATGTAAAGATTTTGATTTATAAAGTGTACGTTTAAATAAAAAGACACGTCAAGATTGTTTACCATCTTTTAAGTACCTAAAGGTCTCTAGTATAGGGCTTCAACTTTCAGCCGAAAGCGGCTTACGAATTGACAATACGACCCAAGTCCATTCAAAGTCAGAGTATCTTAGACGTAGAATTTAACTGACAGCGTGCAACCAGAGACAGAAAATAAGGTAAAATTTTGGATGTAATAAGAATTTGGCTGTGTGGTGCTTGGGTTAGAATAGTAATTTCTACATAAATTCGGTGGATGTGGTGAGAGGCGACTAAGTAAAATATGTTAAGGTATATTTTAGGCTTGGAAAGGTAGGTATATCCTTTATCTAACTTCAAACCTAAAATTTATGCAAAAAAATTATGAAACGTAAAATAGTCACGGCTTCAACACGTTTCGTGTGCTCTCGACTCGAATTATTATTTCGTCGTATCCTACGAAAAGGGGCGTAACTACAAAAAGTTGATTTTACAGGAGACGCTTTAAACTGTTTAAAAAAATCAGCGTAAAACCTAGTAATCTAAAATTAAAAAGTAAGAATACTTGACACCCTACAATTTTTGTGGTTAAATATATTTATTATTTTTTATGTAATTTATGTAAAATATGTCAGTTAATTCTTTTTACCACGATAGTTTAAAAAATTAACTTTTTTTTTTCACGAGGAAAAAAGGCGTAAAGTAGTTAATGCCTTAGAAAATGGTGTCGTAAACACGTTATCTCCATGGAAAAGAGGCGTAAAGGTTATAACGACACCGTCCTAGGACAGTACATGCGCAAACGCTCCGCGTGTAAAAGGGCGTAATGGCGAACGCGGCCGGCGGTTTGCCCTCCCGCAGACTCCCCGCGCTTCACTTCTCCGCGAAAACAGCTTCTTACGGCTATAGTGGCGTTATTCGACGGAAGAAATAGAGCTATTGCAATTGTGGCTCATCTGAAAAACATGAATAACTTTTCGAAATGAAATGACTTTGTTATATTTTTAAGGGCCGATTGTTCAATCACCAGATAAATTTATCTGCCAGTTAAAATTGTAGCTATCCTTTTTTCGCGTCATATAAAAGAAAAGTGACAGCCAACATTTATCGGACAGATATGTTTTATCTGGTGATTGAAAAATTAGCTCTAAGACTAGTAGATGTAGAAAAAAATACAGAATTCGATTATCACAGAAGAGGAAAAAGGCATTAATGGTAATTACGCCCCTATTCGTAGGATACGACGATTTGTCTGTCGAACTATTTGGAAATACAGGCGTGATGATGATGATTGTATGTGTAATATGAGTCAGTATAATCAACAGAACAAATTTAACTGTCTTTCAATTAGTTTTGAAACAGTATTTTTATGAATTTATTATGGAAAACGTAATATTAATAAGGAAATCGATGCGACAATCTACGTACGTCTCTTTGCTAATTAGGATAACACTTGTGACTTTCCATACCTTTATTTGGCATGATAGCGTGGTTTTTGTATTGCTATTAACCTTTTGACCGCCAAGGCGCGAAGTGAAACGCTGTGCTCCTAACGCCAAAGACGTGAGTCGGCTCTTAGATAATGTTTGTTTTTTTTCGAATGGTGCTGTATTATTTTATTTAAATTAGGTATAAAATAACTTACACTACCTATAAATAAAGAAAACCTAGAAAAAATGTTGCAGCGTTTTATATTTCAGTTCTTTCGCAATAACTTCGACGCACCATTTAACGTCGTGGCGTCACGGGCACTGACTTGCGATGACGTGATATGGCGTCTTTGGCGGTCAAAAGGTTAAAAATGAATTTCCCAACGTGTCCGCTATGAATCCTCAGATCAGGTGCTACAGAATTTCTCATAAGCGTGGCAACAATTCGTCATCATTCATCATCCCTCAAATAAGAAGCGGAGCCGAGTGCGATACCCTTTCCGCCGATATGTTACTCGAGAAGCAGAATTGAACCTCATTTTACTAATAAATTTCCATAGATCGACACTTTCATCAGTTTTGTAAGAGATACCTACACTAGTTGCAATTTGATGCTCAGTAGAATTATTTTAAACGCCAGTTTCTTTTATGACACTATCGTCAGCTACCGCTCACATCGACCACATTTTCTAACTTTCTAGAGCCTTTTATGCAGGTAAAAATACAACAAAATGCAAAAATAAAACAAAGTTATTTTTTTTTTAATATCGTTGCTTATTTTTTATTGCTTCATATTAAAATATTTCGTGTTTAATATCGAGTATGACATCTGCATCACAAGTATGTACGGTCAAGGACTTTAATTCATGAGCCAGCATAGAACCTTATCAAAGAAAAAGTCATTACGATTTCCCTTGACAATTAATGAGATGTCACTATGACGTTTACTGTGAATTGATTCCATGGTGGCTCATGACTTTTTGAGTCCTTTACTGTATCTAATATAACCTAGCTGGGTAGTTGTTAAAATTAATTTACAAGATTTGTTTACAGACAAGCAAACATCAGGACAGGTGAAACTTAACAAAAGTCCGTAAAAAAGCTTATTTCGCTCGTGAAGCCCTGTATCATCAGAATTCTGACGCAAAGGTACTTAATAATATTTTTTGAAACAAAGCGCGAGCACACGGTCCGATAAATTTAAATTATCTCCCAGCCGCAGGGGGCGTATTTTTTGTCCATAGATAATTCGAACTAATGAGTGCGGCGAGCGAGTTTAAATTTGAATAATAAGTTTAGTTAGCGCCTGTGGAATGGGTGCGCTCCGATAATACTTTGTACCTTAGGCTGAGACTGTAGGATTTCAGGGCTCATAATAAAGAAAACAAAAGTAGAT
>BHDV01006872.1:0-28130 GCA_005406045.1 Adoxophyes honmai
TTAGTATAATCATTTTAAATATTTGTGAAGGTACACCCGCCATTCTGACTCTCACGCTGCCGCTTAGTACGCTAGCACCGGGATGATCTAATTTTTGTTACAGAGAATAGTTTATTCTTTTTCAAATACCGCTCTATTTATTTGATTTCATAATTTATGTTTGTTTATCGCCTTCAAATAAAGTGTAGGTACAGCAGATATACTAGTTTATGAATGAAAATGAGTTGACTTTTAAGTACTCAATACGACCCCATTCCCGGTTGAACAACTTTTGATAGAGTAAAATCCTACTAAATATTTTATACTAGCTGTGCCCGCGACTCCGTCCGCGTGGAATAGTATATTTCCCCCTGTTTTTTTACACATTAACAATTTTTTCTTCGTTCTTAACAGTTGCAGCTTAATGTTATGTAGCCTAAAGCCTTCCTTGATAAATGGTCTATCCAACACAAAAACAATTTTTCAATTCGAACCAGTAGTTGCTGAGATTAGCGCGTTCAAACAAACAAACAAACAAACTCACCCGCTTTATAATATTAGTACAGATGAATAATGTGGCATATTTTGTCTTACTGTTTTATAGCACTCTCGTAAAATAGTGTTAATTATAGTAGGGTACCTAGTCTACTTGGTTAAAAAAGGATTTTACTATTTTGAAAAGATATTTTAGCATTTATGCAATAATTATTTTTTCCGGGAGGTACCACTTGAATGCTGTACTCTTAACATGTTTGTAAAGTAGAGTCGCGATTAAAATAACGTGGTATTTAATGAGCATTATAAGTAAGTTATCAATTCTTCTTATTCCTGGCAAGCTATTCCAATTAGGTAGGTCGATAAGCGTAATTCGGAATTCCCGTCTTTTCTCACGTGTTCCTTAGCCATGTAGAGCAGGTCGTGGACGAATGACGAGTCTCTACAATTTTCGATAGTTTTCCTATAATAACTTGATGCAAGAGCTCGAAAGACAGAATGACGAGTGTACTTTCACAAATTATACCAAAAATATATATAAAAAGTTATACTATATCGGAATACTTTGTACATCATAATTATAATCACGTTATGTTTAGCTACCTAAACATAATATGTAGCGTAAATCGTATCGCATTGACGTGATTATAAAATTTTATATCCTAAGAGAGATACCTAATAATGTATTAGATCTTAAGACATTCAATGAAGACACTGTACTTAGATACCATTCTTGTATAAATCATAACATGTACATGCACGATCCTACTGTTTATAATACGCACAGCACACCTGCCAGCCCTGTGTGTCATACAAAATTAATACATGTACCGATTACCTACTTAGCAACCGTTTCCAATAAAACCCTACTAATGTCATAAATGCTAAAGCTACTATTTAAATTGCTGAAAAAAAAATCAGATCGTTTTGGAAATATCTGTATTCAAATTTAGTTGAGCTCTCATCGATAAATACGGTTACTCATATTTAAGTTCAACTCACTGGTTAGATAATACAGAATGTATTAATTAGATCTCACGGGATAGCGATAACGAATTCCACCCAGACTGAGTCACGGGCATATGATTAACTTTTTTTTCCTCTAACAAAATATTGAGAATAATTTTAACTACCTATCTGCTTGATAGAAATATGGGAACAGTTTTTAAGGAAAATATTTCGTAAATCGTGGTTTTTATCTAAGATACCAGATCGTGCATCAGGCAATAGGTGCGTATGATATACTTAAATTAGAACTTGCTCCAATATTCAATAAAATAGGCGGATATTTCATTAAGTTTCATTGAATTTTCATTCCAAGGATTTCGATGTTGCGACTGGATCCACATTTAGTAATCCCAAATTACCCTATGTAAGTAAATTGCGGCCTACAAATATTATGTTAGTTGAACACATGGCGCGGCTCTTGCATAAAATAATCCACGGGATGTTTACGCACGGAGGTAAACGGCAAAGGGTAAGCGAAGGACAAAACCTTATCGGAATTTCAAATCGCGTTAGAATTGCTTTGATGGGAGCAAATATGGGTGTAGCAGTTGCAGCTTTTTTTTGGCTTGTAGAGTACTGCATTTACTTTGTTGGAGTTTGTTGGTGCGACCTTCGATTTACGATATCGCCCTGTTATAACGCTACATATCGTATAAGTATATTTGTGATTCAGTTAGAATATTAACAAACTATCCGTTGGAATTAAGTGTGTTTTGAAGATTGTCACTAAAGTTGACAAATAGAAAGAAAGAAATCTTCATGTTAGTTTTCCTGTTTTCGTCGCCTCTTGTAATTAAAAATAAAACTGTCAAATAATATTTATGCAATCTAAGATATATCCACCTATCTTTTAAATGATGAAAGGAAAAAATAAGTCATAACAATAATACGTGTAGCTAAATGTAGAGACGATATTTAAGATGACAATTACATTAACAAAGTCGTTATTTATATTAGTAACGGCTTAAATGTCTTTAATATTCTTCATGAACATATTCGATTAAGTGCCTAAATTTAGTAGGAAGTTTGTAAGTGCATATCGAGCTCGCGAGCGGCAGTAAGAGGCACGATATAGCACGGGCGCGGGCAGGGGCGGCAGCGGCGCGTGACCGCCACCTGTCGGGACACCGGTTAGTTCCCGACCACCCCACCCTCACCACTGGTACCTTATTAACGGACTTCATTATTCCAAAATCCCGCATGCATAAATACACGAAATTAGCTCTACCCGGCTTCATCTTAAAGAAAATATTTGTGAAATTAAGATGTCTTACCGGCTTAGTTTTTATCACAGATTAACATTGTAGTCATGGATACGAATATGCGTTTTAAAAAGTCGTTAATCAAACTAAAAAACATGATCTTAATTACTAACAAAATTTGTGAGATCTTGTTTTTAGAATTTCACAATTCGTTAATGCATTCTCGGTGTTACGTCGCAGGCGTTAGTTATATGTTACATTTAATTTAATAACTAAAGCATCGGATTGATTCTGTTTGCCACACAAAATGCTTGGAATGACGGTGACTCACATAATATTCGTACCATACACCTTACGATTTTTTCTGCTGACATTAAGGTCTTGGAGATTTCGATTGTTTCGCAACATCGCGTGATCGTTGACGCCATCGGACACCGGCTTTTATTTACGTTTGTGTTTTACTACAGTAAAATGCAGTATTTGTTGCTCGTCTGAGTTTACCGTGCAAGTTTTTAAATATAACTTGTTTAGCTTGTAATTAAAAGTTCACTGGTCCATAATAGGTACAGTCAAGGAAATTGATTACTGTGCCACTTTGTACCTTTTCACAAGAAATGTCACTACGACATACCATACCTTCTACTAATCAAAACAATATGAAACTCACTGTCAAAAGGTTCGAAGTGGCACAGGTATCAATTTCCTTGACTGTATTTAGGTACCTACGGATAATTTAAAAACAAAATAAGTGAAGAGTGGACCAAAGTCTTGGATTGAGGCGTTTAAAAATAGTTTATTAGGTGCACCTACAAAACTAGCCCATTATACACGTCGCATGTTCTGTTGTCTTGGAAAAAAAAATTGCCACGGCCCGCGGGCACGCGCGGCGACATATGTCACGAGAGCCCTTCGGCGAGCTATTAGCTTTCGATTAGGTTTTTGTGCGTGTTCCGTACGAGTGACTGGCATAAATACATAGTATTATAAGAAAACGAAACTTGTAACGTGTCGACACTATTGGTCGGAATTACTTTTTTTTCTGCCGCTGTGATGTAATGATGACCTAATTTTGATTAGGCATCCGGTATCCTCTAAGCCTATCTTCTTCAAACAAATCTCACGCCATGCTAAATGTGGCGATTTATCAGTATCAGTACGAAATTCTTATCGCGCGGCGGCGCCTTGCACCTGACCGGTCATTGAATCATGGCAAAGGACGAACGAACATACACAATGTTGCTGAACACACCATAAAGACGAAAATTAAAAAAAAACGATAGTGTACTTGTAAAATTTTTCGTGTCAACTTAAAGATATGTGATATAATTTTCCAGTGGTATATCGTGTTACCGCTCTATATTTTTGTGTAACGTTCAAGTTCAATATAAATGTATCTTCAATTCAGTGGCTTCTCTTCGTTTGTTTTAGCAATTGCTTAATTTTGGGTTACCCTTTACTTGGTAATCTCTCTGTTTTCCTCTTACAGATTAAGAATGTTAAGTACATATGTACGTATGTATATCAGAAGCCACTTAAGAATTTCTACAAGATATCACTCAAAACATTATCTAGTTTCCATAGCATAATGAAGAATCACACCATACATACATACATCACGCCTGTTTTCCCAAATGGGATAGGCAGACAAACGAAACGCTACGTAGACGAAACCATGACTATTTCACGTTCCGTGACTTCATCTAGCACATACTTTTTTAGGTTTACAGTTGGCAGGTAAAATAGTGACAGTGCTAGCTTGTTACCTAATTTATACCACCATGCGGCGACTAAAATTGTGTGTAAAGTGGCAGATGGCTGCTGTCCAGTCCATTGGGCACGGTGGCCATCCAGGCAGGTTTCAGGCGCGTGGCGGCTCGGGTTACCGCAGGGACTTCAGTTAATTGTTATTACCCCTTGATACTTGCGTTCCGATCCGACGGGCATCGGGTGTCCGTGACATACTTGAAATCGAACTTGATTGATAAATGGGTGCACCTAGCTGTATCTTACTATATCCTACTAATATTATAAATGTGAAAGTTTGTGAGTATGTTCGGATGTTTGTTACTCTTTAACGAAAAAACTACTGAATGGATTTTAATGAAACTTTACAGTAATGTAGCTTATATATCAGAATAGCACATAGGCTACAATTCATAAAGATGCCAGACAAACAGCAGTGGTGTAAAATGCCACTGGACAGAATAGTTCCTCCTTAAATTGCTTACTTACTACATACACAGACGCGGTGACCCGATTTTTTGAATTAGGAGATGTTGCCTCCAAATACCAAGCCCTATATAAATTTTTCCTCTATACATATACGTTACGGCGGCCACCACGCACAATTTATTACCTCATCTGTGTGGCACTCTTTCAAAAATTGAAAATTACAAGAAGTTGTAACTCAAGTTCTGGTAATTTAGTACCAACAACGATTGGAGTCAGCTGTCGTGCAAGTGAAGGCTGTGCGAGTTAATTAATCACACATTGATCGGCTGAATCACCTCCGACGGCGGTTCGCCGAAACTGTTCCGCCTCCGAGGAAACTCGGCTCGCCCACCCGGAACCGCTAATTACTCGCCTTTCAGCCCGTTTTGATTAATTACCTCGACTATTATTTTCAACCAATAAAACCTTTAACGCTACCACTTCCATGCAACACATTGCGTGCCGCCGCCGTAATAAACTGAAGGGTTGTTTCGATTCCAAACCAATTTACCTTTCAAAATTTTCGGAAATACCCGCGTTAAGAAATCAACAACCACAATCCGTGTGGTGTCGGGTTTAGAATAACACCTCTCCATTTCTACCGTTAATGTCGTAAGAGGCGAGTAAGGAAATTAAAACGTTTTGTGTGCTCTGCCTACTTCTTTTGGAAATACAGGCGTGATTGCATGTATGTAAGAAATCAACTTTTTCTCAAACTTATTCTAGTTAACAAACTGGAACTATAAAGAATTAAATACGAGCTTTACATTCGTCTCAATTGCTGCGCTCGTTTTCCAACTAATAAATTGCATGACATGCAACACAGTACGAAAATGCATTGTATTTTAGCTGGGCTCGTAAACTTGCCTTGCGTATTTCGCAAACATAGATCTTAAAACCACAAAGTACTCGTAGGCTCATAAAGGCTTTGACTCAGAAGCGGGCAAGCGAAAGCTAGAGCATCCTTTGAGTTGCCTACTTTGTATTTAGAATTGTTGTAGGCAGTGTCGAGTAAAGCGTAGCTGGATGTGTTTACGATCGCGTGGAGAACTACATTAACGACTACCATTCCGTAGCCAGCCAGCATTATAATTTGATAGCCGATACAGCGTCTGGAAAGCTATTAAGAAGCTTTGATCACGTATTGGATTTTACTTCGAGGCAAATAGTTGCCAAACAATTGAATAGTGCCGTCGACTGATAGGGGTTGACGTCATCAGTGAACTTTAGGGGTGAATATTCGGGGTCACTGAAACGTGTGATATCATTCCATTTCAATTGAAAACATAGCTTATACTCTACTCGTATGTATAGGTATGTCAACTTCTGAGTTCAATTATTTGGTGTTATAACGTGTTACGTGCCCGTGTGGTGTCGGGTCTAGAATAGCACCTCTCCATTTCTTCCGTGGACGTCGTAAGAGGCGACTAAGGAAATGGGTTAAGGTATTCTTTAGGCGACATGCTAGCAACCTGTCACTATTATACTACCTCTTACATCTGTTTTCAAACCCAAAATGATGCTAGAAGTGGCTGCGAAGCGTGAAATAGTCATAATCATGGATATGTCTATTTCACTTTTCGTGGGCTCTGCCTACCCCATTTGGGATTATAGGCGTGATTATATGTATGTATGTATGTATGTCGCAGGCGGATTGTATAAACCGCCGTTTTACATAACGGCTAGGCGTTTTGCAAAACAGCGCCGTTTTGTAATGCGGCGACTCAACGTTCAGCCGGATTGTTATTGCGATACGTTCTTCAATAAGGCGGCCCACGTTTAGCCGCATTGTACTACTACTAAAATTGTAGGGTAACTATACTTACAAAATAAATAATGCTAAATAAAATAAATATAAGTAAAATAAACTAACCTAACCTAACCTAATCTAATGTAATCTAACCTAATCTAACCTATTATAATCTCTAAATCCTCTACTGTTTATGTTAGGCAGCGCCACGAGTGTTAAAAATCTGAACTAAAAACGACAAAGTGGCGGATAATCTCTCGCCGTATTACATTATGCCTAGCCGTAATGAATAACGTTTAGCGCCGAATTCATTCCGGCGGTTTTTCATTCAGCCGCATTCAATCCGGCTAAACGTTGAGCCGCCGCATTACAAAACGGCGCTGTTTTGCAAAACGGCTAGGCGTTATGTAAAACGGCGGATTATACAATCCGCCTTCGACATGTATAACGTGTTAACCTACCAAAACGTGCGGTATTTTTTTGATTGACGGATATGAACATGACACGTAGGTACCTAAGTATAATGTTAATCATCCCATTCCTAGTATGTATCTACTTAAAGGACTGACATTAAATTAGCTAATTTGGGACACTTTTCAGTATTAATATTTATTAAACCCAGGTAAATTTCGTAGATTCTACAAACCTATAATCTAAATCTTTATAAATATAAAGTTTTAAGAATAAAAGAATAAAGAATATTTATTTGCTTTTTTAAACATGGTATTACAGTGCAGGTGGTTATTGTATTACATATTTGTTCATTTCTCATGTTAAGCTACTACTATTATTTAATTTACCGACCCTATTTTTGTATAGCTTATAAATAGAAGGTATCCCACTACTGAGCAAAATCTTCCCTTTTTTCTTTCTATTCGCCTCTGTTTTTGGCTAAATCTCGCCAGGCAGTTCTGAAATGCTCTGAATCATCCCTCCATCTCCTTTTAGGTCTACCTTTGCTTCAGGGCCAGTCGCATGGGATTCAATCAGAAACAATTTTAGCCTAGGAGTCTGGGTGCAAGTGGCAGACTTGTCTCGTCCAGTCCCATTTTAATTTGACCTTAAATTAAAATTAATTCGACTTTGCGTTTTTATATTCAGTAGGTAGGCTTCAAATATTTGATTGGAGATTTGTGTATTAGGCAGAACGCTGAAATAAATGAAAAAATAATCGTTAGTATTACCACAAAAAATAAATTAAAACATATTCTAGTCTGAAACTTTTTAATTATCCTGCTTGCAATACCTTAAACTAGTACTACATCCAGTAACCAGTTTGGTAAAGGTCTTTCTATACTATCTTAGACTAATTAAGTAGGTTTCTTTTAGACGAGGAAGTACGCAAGTAAACATGGCATGTTTAAACACCGGTGGGTATTCCTTAACAGCCAGTGTTCTTTGGTGACATATCTGTCGGCTGCAGACGCGTGATCTGGAGCGGCCGGAGGCTGGGGAGGCAGACGGGCCGGCGTCGCGGCGCCGCCGCCCTCGTAGGGTTGATGGGAGTTTTCATTTACAATTGACGAGGTAAATAAAAAGCATTGCGCTAATTCACCCAATTACTCAGCAAAATGTTAAGAAAGTGACTTATGACGTTTTGTTTTGATTTTAGTTTAATTTTTATAGTGAAACTTGTTGAGGTTCGTGACTTCGTCTGCGTGAATTTCGCTAATCGCTGCCTTCTCCTCATAAAATAATTATATAAAAGTAAATGACCGATAAGCTAACATTTCCAAAACTTTTTGCGACTAAGTCCTACGAGCTAGGTATATCACATTAATTAGGGTTTGTTCCATTTTTAAATTTATACAAATAATAAAGAACTCGTAGACGAAGCGATTTTTGACTACACGTTACCACTATTTTTGCGCCTCAGTCGTCACAATCGATGGTCAAACCGTTGCGGACCATTCAAGCCCACGTTGTGTTACACCGGCAAAGGCAACCCTACATCTCGGTGTAAATTGGAGCTGCACTTCCGTCGGCAGAAGAGCTCTCGCCGGAATATGTGACACTTCCCGCGAAGAGAGATTAAGAGCGAGCTTTGTACGGGCCTCATCACTTACGAACACTGCGCCTCACTGACACGAAAAGTAGACCAAAGCTTTTGCTTACACTCAAAAGGTTTCCAAGCAGCAGCCTTACGTAAAAGGATTAATGCTTGCATTTGTTCCATCGATTATTTCAATTAAAGTAAAAGCTTTCACTGTCCAATAGTGTTCAATAGGTAGGGCATTAACTACATTAGATAAGGCATTAACGATAAATGTGTTGGTTTTGAAACTTTATGTATAACTTCGTGTCCGCCGTATAATGATTAAAGTTTAATACCTACGCTGCCTAGTATAGTGTTATGACAAACCATCAACCGCAAAAACCAATTCAAATTTTTTTTAAGAATCACATTATACTACTAGAGAAAAACGCAGTCAAATGCGACCTTTTAAAGGCTAATTCCAAAAATAGTGGCACCGGCAGGTTAAAGTGAAAAATATTTTTTTCTTTGCCTTTGACCTTTATTGGCGAAAAATGTGATTTTATACATATATCTCATTAGTACCATATTTGTAAGAGGGAACAAATTTGTTGCAAAAATGTTATAGTTATGACGAGTTGAAATTGATGGTCAAAATTTAAAATTCTACTAAGCTCTTAAGTTTGCAGATTGATCGACCGGCGCTATTGTCTAATGCACCAAAAATCTACATCGTTTTTAAATTGACGGTTGTAACCTAAAAATGCTTTGCAATTTAAACATTTCTGTTGGAGGTTTAATATATTGAAGTGCAATCGACAACACTGGTTTGTTATAAAGTTTAGTGTCTATGACAGCTAACAGATATTTGAATGTTGAATATTCAAATTAGGCAGTAGAAGTCAGGAATGATTTTCTACTGCCACTCCTTTGACAACAGCCTAATAATAAACATCTTAGTTTGTAAATAAACAAGAAGCGTTTGAAAATGTACAAATAATGTGTAGTGCCTATATGTGAATAAACAAATATTGAAGCCAAAGTCCTGACCAGTCATTTGATAATATTACAACAATTTCAAACCTTTTCTTATATGTACCTAAATCTGTGCGAGTGTCGTAGCAGTTGCTACGCGTAATTGTATGAGCGAAGGCCGCTACGAATTGCTACGAACGCATGAGTCGATGATAAAAACAACAATAAATAAAGCATGGCTTATTTCGTTTCTGAGTTGTCTATACAACACTCATCTGCATTCTATTCGTGTATTGAAGCCCCGTATGTATCTCTTATTTTAGAATTATGTTGACTATTGTGATTGTCGAATATTTATGGGATCATAGGGGTCGACGGAACGTGTCCTGAACTTGAATTCTCGTTTCATCATTTGTCTCAAACTTCCCCCGGTCGCATGTTTTTTCCTTGTAACAATTTATCTCGATTTCGCATCTCAACTGTTTGGTCTATAGGCAGACTTGTCGCATTCAGGTAGAACGGTAAAGTTTGCAGAGATTCCAGTAACAAGCAGTTTTGAGGCTCGGATCAATACGCGGCCGAGGCTGCGACCGTTCTCCGTTTTTCGGACTCCTCCGCCGATATTGATTGTTCGAATGTAGGCCACGTCTTTTGGCTCTTTAATATTTATAACACGGAATACGTAATTAATTATCCGGTTATTGACACGCGCGGTCAATAAAACACGTTGCCGGCCGTCGATTGATATGCAAACGCGACTGTTGTTACTCCTGTAGGCAATTCGAGTTCCAACGTAAGCTTCTATCTTTTCAAACAGTTGATGTGTGGGCTCGTAGGTGACTTGATGGATTAATCCTTTATGGCTCCTTTACATGTTCGCCCATTACAGAGCCCATTAATCATGAGTGCACAATAGGCGCTGTTCTACACGTTTCCGTCAATACACATTGCATAATCCTCTATTATTTAGTCCGTTTACTTATTGTAGGAGTTGAATTGTAGGCTCTACGGTTTTGAAGTAAAATTAAATAATATTTCATGGAATGTTGTAAGACTGCGATGTTTAGGAGTAATGCTTGTGTGTAAGAATTTAGTTAAGCCTCCATAATATCTATTAGTAGTACAGTCGAATCAATTGATTCTTGACCCACCGTAGAACGTTGTCGCAATTAACGTAATGAAAATTTATTTTATCAATCAACGCAATATGTCACTATGACATTCACTGTGAATAGGTTCTATGGTGGGTCAGGAATCAATCAATCAACTGTGGGTGAGCTGCCAGGTTCCGATATTTGGGAGTTTTAGTTCTCAACTATTTTTCAGCTTCATGGCTTTGATTACTACCACTTGAACAGCTACTAGAATTGAGTTTGATGTGTGTTTGTATTGTTGCAGCCACCGAGCTAGATCTGCTGGGCGCTCTGTCGCTGCACAACACGTCGCGCGCCGGCGTCAGCGCCGCGCCGGGCATGCCGCCGCAGCGGACCGCCTACACCCTACAAGGTCATTTACACTACTTTTTAGAGTTTTTAGTTAAGAGCCCATCACAGTTAGTCTTATAACACTGTCATTTACAACGCGTGGACACGTGGACTGTGCACGTTTTTTTATTAACTGAACCGTCTTATAGTCCTGGACATGAATCTTGTTAAAAAATGTGTAGTGGGGGTAAATTCACGCATCGTTTTTCTCTGGAAAAACCCAGTACAAAAATCTTTCCAAGTTGTATGCGGATAGCTATACCTTTTATGCTGGATAACTACTAAGTATAACTGACCTGCACTGTCAATGAGAAACTGCCCACTCGTTGAAACGCGAAAAGTGTAAGGTAAGTAAGGCATGTGGTATTGTAGGTATAGGTTCGTCCTCAAACAACCTAAAATGTGTTTCTTTACATTATTTAACCAAAGTAACATATCTGTTTACTTAACTATACATTTGCCGGTATGTTTGACCTTGGACTTTTTTGAAAAGGAAATTCAACAAAACACATGTAGGTACGGTATATTGTATGCAAAACATTCGGTCAAAACTATATTTTGAATAGTAAAAACTTAAAATTACCTACGTCTTACCCCTTCCGTCAACTTTGTAAAAACATCAGTAAAATAAATGCAAAGATATTGTCATTATTATTTCGTAGCATGTCCGTTATTGAGGACATCTAAATGAAGGGTTATCTACTGGATTAGTCTAGTATAGCGACACGTTACAGCGTGCTATAAAAGCTGGCATTTCCGTCGCTCTTCGAAGCACTAGCTAGACCAGGCTGTTGTGTAAGCTAGGTCGACATTTACCCCAGGTTCAAAGACCTAGTGCTTTGCGCCCTACTCGCCCTAAGTCGTTTGTTATCCAGCTATCAAGATTGAACACGTAGTACATTAACACCCGCTTCACTTCAAAAACCCAGCTTAAGTTTTACCAGTTTGAATTTCCATGTGCTCTAGCAATTAAAACAGCTTATCGAATTATAATACGTAAAAAAGCGAACTCATGAAAACTAATAAATGGTGAATAAATTTCTAAACAATTTACTTAAATTGATTCTGTTAGTTACGTGTTTTCTCGTATATAGGTATGAATTTGAGAACTGGTGATTAAGTATAGGGATATCAAAAAACAGGCCAAGTGCGAGTCGGACTCGCGCTCGAAGGGTTCCGTACCAAAAACTGCAAAAAAGCAAGTTTTTTGTATGAGAGTCCCATTTAAATACTTATTTTATTTTCGTTTTAGTATCTACTTTTAAGACGACTAAAATATTCTGTGGATATTTCAAGTATCTACCTGTTACCGTTATTTAAATCGACCCAAAAATATCATAGATTGTTTATATTCTTATATTATATTGAAGCCCCCTTAAATATATATTCTAATTTATTTTAGTGTTTGTTGTTAAAGAAATACATCATCTGTGAAAATTTCAACTGTTTAGTTATCACCGTTCTGCCTGGTGAGAGACGTGCGGACGGACGGACAACGAAGTCTCAGTAATAGGGTCCTGATTTTACCTTTTGGTTACGGAGCCCTAATAATAGATTCGCGTTTTTACCCTTTGGGTACGGAATCCTAAAGACGATCGAAAAACTGTAATAGAACTAAATAAATTAAATGTCAGAAATGTAACTTGATTTTGCGATGACCAGCCCGAGCTGTGGTTATAATGCGTCACTTACTTTGTCACCATCAAAATTTCATTCAATATAAAAATTATAAATTAATACCTACGTAAATAAGTTCCTCTTTGATTGTAACGATTCGTTTGTTCTCTATCTTCTTTGGTAATGCATGTTTATTTTTATTTTATTTTAGTCTAAAAATTGTAAATTTTGAATTTTTTTTTATTTTATTTTATTTATATTTTCACGCCTGTATTCCCAAGAGGGGTAGGCAGAGCACACGAATTCAAAAAATCAGTGCCACGTCTAGCAATTTCAGGATATTCAGATGGTTAAACGTGATATTGCAGTGACAGGTTGCTAGCTCATCGCCCACAATACACTAACCCTTTCCCAGAGTCGACTCTTACGACACCCACGGGAAGAAAGGGGGATGATAATTATTAATACCGGATGCAATTACTTATTCATTACACGAAAATCATAAAGTTAGGTAGGCACTCGTAAAATTTGCGATATACGACGTATTAATAAAATGACGGGCTATTGCATCGTTGGTGCCCGTCGTAATGGATCGTAAACACGGCCGGGTCGTATTGGTGCAGTGCAATCCATTTTAGGTGCAATCCCATTCCACTCGCGGCGACGCCCATTAGTGAAAGCCTGCCAAGGCGCACCTTATTTACCTTTTAATGTTGCACGCTCGTTACGGAGTTTACCCTAGCAGGAACAGTTTAGTCCAGACCCCTTTCACTCCAGATCATCTTAAATAAAGTTTTTTCCACTGTGATAATTTTTAATTTCTTAATAACAGCATTTAAGTCAAACTTAGTTAACTAACTCCATTTATAAATGAAAAATGATTTAAATTAACGATTTTTTTTTATCAAGATTGAAGTTACTTCTAATGTTCCTACCAACAGACGCTTTGCTTTAACATTTTTCACGCGTGAACTGAATTAAAAACAGATGTTATGGCGTGCTTTTAGAATTAAATTTGCATGCTAGCATGTTCGAATCTCTTGCGCCGACCCGACTCCGAGGGTTGCGAGGGGACCTATTGTACTTTCCCTTTCCCTCTGACATTTGCAATTTGATGTTGAAAAGACGATGGAGCTGTTGTGGTGAAGGAAATTGGTTGCTGCGGCTCACTGGCGAGGGGCCTTTGTAGCGGGGAGGAAAAACAATATTATTATTGTATTATATTACTTACTGTTATTGTTACGGGTTAAAATAAACCTGCGTTTGAAAAAACAACCATATCTAAGAATCGAGGACATCGTATGCTAAGTTGATTCCAACGCAATGTTAACAGTAAATTTTTAGGAACATTTTGTCAATGAGGTTACATTCCTGTACGGTTCCCGCCTCCCATTGCGCTACGCTAGTCAGATCAAACCGTCAAGTTGTCGCGGGAACACGGGGACGATCGGTAATCCCCGGGGCCGGACCGGTGCCGGCTGTAAGCCGCCGGCAAACAGCCGCAATCCCTCATTGTGCTGGTGATTAACTCGCCCAAAACTGACGCACTTCGTTAGGGCTGCCTCTTACCTTCATTTACTGACCACTTAATGTCCATCTGAAACACATAAACGTTTGAATTATAAATAAATTACACTGCTGGTGCCTAACTAGTCTAAAGAAACATTATTTCTTTCAATTAATTTTCCTACGGCTTTTCGTTGGCATATAGCTTCTCACGGATATTAAATTATACGTTTACTTAATTGTTTTTAGTTCAATCTTTTCTGGGTTGCACTGAAAACCGGCGTTGCGGCTTGCCCCAGCATGTTAATATGCTAAGATCAGACTTTTTGGCGTTGTTCGACACTGCTATAAATTTGATTCAGATACTTGTTATTTTAATAATATTAAAATGTTTACTAACATTTTACTTAACTCTGATACCGTAACATTAAAATATTATTAAGGGTAACACGTGGAGTTAAGGGCAATATAATATACCTGCCTAAATACGTATAGGTACTAACAACTGACTGGCGTCATTGTTGCTTCAAAAAGGTATCAAGGCTATCGAGTTTCTTTTTATGGCAGCCCTATCGATTGGGGACCTGCTGCATTGGCTTGTTTCACTTACGCGTAACGTAATCCGCGCCATTAGGCGAGCGGCGCATTCGCGTAATTGTCGAAGGGTGGTGCCACTAATTTGAGGGGATCTCGCCTAAGCTATATTGTCACGCCGCGGACGCCGAGTGTCAAATGTCAAAAGCAGCGCGCCGTTTTGCTGTAGAACGAAATAGGACATTATTCGACGCGGGAAGAAAACGGAAGCTTAATTATAAAATAACTAATTATGACAAAAAACAGAAAACCAATTAAAATGCAGACAACCCTATCCTGCTTATTAAATAAATATAAGCGGCTGCCTGTTACTTATCATAACTGATTTTTTGTACGTAGTTGCAGTTTACTAAAGTTATTTAAACTGGTAATCATATAGTCGGTATCAAACTAACTGATTCCTGATCACCATAGAACACAGCAAACGTTATAATAACATTACATTTACTGTGACAATAAATATACCTAAGCGGCTGCCTGTTACTTATTACTGATTTTTTGTACGTAGTTGCAGTTTACTAAAGTTATTTAAACTGGTAATCATAATAGTCGGTATCAAACTAACTGATTCCTGATCACCATAGAACACAGCAAACGTTATAATAACATTAAATTTACTGTGACAACTTTTTACAGTGGGTCAGAAATCTATCGGTTTGGTTGTAGGTATCTGGTCTACGTCTACGGCTGAACTCAAAATGAAAAAGTAAAAAAAGCTCGTAATAAATGTCGTGATCGTGATATAAAGATCCCTAAAAACACTAGGTATCAAACTTCACTAAACATTTATCAAACGATCGGAATGCAAAATCTACGTCTCTTTTATCGCGAAGGTTTGCTGATTTTACACAAATGACGTGTCTTCACCCAGAGTAATGCCACTGATATTTCAGCAGGCTCGTTACACAAACGACTGTCGATAGCGAGCCCTTATCGAGGGATAGCCGCCTCTTTCTTGCCCATTCAACTGTCGTTTTGTTTATCGACGTGAACAAAAGATGAGCGAGTAGTGCCATAACATTGGAGCGTGCTAGTGACGTACAAGAGCATCAATATTAATGTTTACAGGAGCGGAGTGGTATTTTGAACGCCTTGTCACTGTCTGAGCCAGATTATAGGCGGAACATTGCTCGCCGGTCGTGGCAGGCGTGACAGCTTGACATCTGCTTTGTGAAATCGATGGTTAAATGTTTGTATTCAAACATAGCAAAATACAAGTTTAATATCAGCAAATTTGTCTTATAAAATACGGATAACTCACGTTATAAATCGAGTTTAGCTCGACATGTTTCGGACTAATTCGTAGCCCTTCATCTAGGAGCCGCGGCAGCTGCTGCTGCCAAACGCGAACTGCGCGCCTCGGCTCTCTTCGCGCGACTGTTGAGTGAGTCTCATGGGAGTTTAATGTTAAATCAGCAAATTTGGTTTACTTAAGAAATATTGCAGGTTAAAATTAAGTATGATGTCATACTCCGTATGATATTATTCTTTAGTCAAGGCTGAAAATGAAACTTGCATATCGTTGGTTTATAATGCTTACTCGCATCACTGGGCCGCGGTGATCCGACCGGCCCACTGATCCCGACGCAGATTATGCAACCTTCTGCGCCGGCGGGTACAGAGAAGTCACCCGGAAACCACTACGGAACCCTCTTTATGTGAAATCTACGATTGAACAGAGAAATAGCCTAACTTCAATAGAAACTTATTTCTGTTTCACAAGTGCATTTTGGTTGAGAAATTTTAGACTCCTTTGGGACTGACGCCAGAATAGGTTTGTTAAATAAATGTCGTAAATTTGTTTTACGGCTTGCAGTGTGCCATTGAACCACCATTGAACATCAATCTAACTTTCCAGATTAATGATTTTGGAATATAAAAGTTTGTCATTTAGCTTTTATATTTGTAATTTGAAGAATTTACGTCCTTATAAATTTGACAGTTCAGGAACTTAACTGATTGATTTTTTTAACTCTGATCCGCTTTAACTAAGGTTTGGTTATTTAAATTTAATTAATAGATATTTCTAAATTTTTGTATCACTTAAGTACATACTAAGCATCTTTATATTTTAGATACAATTGTTACAATGGCTTATCCAACATTCTTAATAGACATTTTACAAAGCGTATTGTCTTAAGCATGACAAATCGATTCAACCTGCCACGCATACAGGTAGAGATGAGCAAGTTTTATCGCAATCCCGCGTAGAATCATTCAAACTTTTTAATCCCTTCCCCCAGAGTGCATTAAAGGCACCCCAGTCGCAATCGAATTGTGTGCCAAAGTCATAAACGATTGGCAATAAATAAATCCGCCGCGGGAAGTTGCATCGTGTTGACACAAGCTGCGCAAATATTTGTGGCGATTGATATCGGGGTGCTTTAATTAAACCAAAACACGCTGGGGTCGGATAAGCCGCATTTTAATGTTCCATTTTATTGCCAAGTGTTAAATATAGCTAATAAATGTCAATCTGTTTTGATTGAACTTTTTATTGAATTTAAATTGTGTTGAGGGAAGCGCCTATTAGTTCTGGTTTAGGCCTAAATGATCATAAGAATAAATCGCGTTATTGAAAATCTGTAAAATGCATCTGTTACGGCCGGCCGGTCCCTATATTACTAACGTGACAGTCTGTCAATGACATTCCTATCTCTACGACTATGAGTAATTAGAATTAGACTTTGATAGATTAATAACTAAAACACGCCAGTGACTGACCAAAATGATAGGCCGCTTTATACTTATTCTATGCCTACTTAGCGGAAAAACTATCCGCCAGTTAATTTGTTTTCATTTACCTATACACTTAGGTAATCCATTCTTCAATCGATGCTCGAAGAGAGTAAATGTAAAGTCACTTCAAAATCGCCGACTCAAAGAATCTCTCTTGGATAAATCGCTGTACCATAAAAGATTACTTACAGTAACCAGAATTTCGATCGATATCCTCGAATTCCACAAAATTATCAGGAAAACAAACTACATTTTACAAACTTTTTCAATCAAATATTTCAATCGGAAATGAAAATAAGGCTCCACGCAGGGCTATTATAAACCCCCGGACTATCTTCCTCCAATATTATTGCAGCAACAGTCAAGTGAAATATGAAACAGTTATAAGAATCTCGCACCCCTCGACGCGTCAGCGGAGGGTGAGCCATTCCATCTCTTAAAGACCCGCCTCGGTATCTCGATGCCTACAATATTCATACATTTTCATAGATCAGCTTATGATGGAAATCCTAGTATTATTCTTATGCCGCCTGCCAAAACTAATTGATATTAAATAATAACTATGCAAGAGGGGAGATGTAGAGAAACGCCGGTGATTCATGTATGATTTATTATGTTATTGTCCTCTCGTTGACAGCAGGTTCAAATTAAACTTTAACTATTTTCAATAATTCTCACGGCCCTTTTTTATTTTTTTACCTGTCAATTACTTGAATCACTTTACGAGTATATGAAGTATATCGTATGTGTAGAGTAGTTTTACACTAAAAGTAGTAGAATCATTTAATGTATTTTTCTTTGCCTTTTGGATAGGAAATTCAATCCAAAGAACAACTAAAAGCATAATCGGTGTTTATTTTCACTGCAACTATTTTTAATGTTGATAAAAGGAAAATTTGTTTAATAATCAATACCTATTTAAGATAATATTTTCATCCTTTTTGCCCTCAATTCTCTCGGAGACAAGATAAAATAACACTGAGTATTGATAATGAAACAGCTTACGCAATGTTACACAAATATCTGCGACATTTTCAGTATTCCTCTCCGTTTTCCTCGAATTTCGCAGCTATGTAGAGATGTGTAGTCTGTCTCACGTCTATGCGGAGTCATCGAACCCAAGTCGGGGAAGTTGGAAACTATGTCGTCACCCGAAGCGAGGAACTTTCATATTTTCTACAGGGGTCTCTATATCTATGTAACCACAGACGTATTCGTGGAGTTTTGGTTTGGAGTGCGAAGGTAAGGATTATTCGCAGCGTAGCAGCTTGAAGTCGTAGATCCGGACAACGGACACGCGCGCTACGCCGTAGCGCCTTTATTAACCTAGAATTCATTTTAAGTTGAATTTGAGTTTTTTTGCTCATGCCGTGTCGCATTTAAAATATCACCTTTCCATTCCTTCTGTAGATATTGTCAGAAGCAACTAAGGATATTTATGGAAGGTATAAAAATTGCAAGCGATAGAGTAGGTAATCGATTAAATAAGTTAGTTATCATTATCAGAATATTAAACCAAATAGGTATCTTGCAGTTAAAATAATTCTAAGCGCAAGTTGATAAACCAAATTTATAGGTAATCCGTGCACCGCAGTTAGTGGGAAGTCGCAAAAGTGAAATTTATAAGTCGTGAAATCAGGTAAGCACTGACCGCGTTGGGCGGCGCGTGCCCTTACGCGCGATTTCTCCCCACTGGCGGGATAACAGTCTATTCCCCTCTGATTTAAATCTTATATCGAGTACTTTATTACATGCTCGTTTGAACTATCGTCGGGCACGTGCGACACGCAAATAAATATTACGGATGCTGTGAATTGGAAAAACGAGAAAAGATTTACTAGGTATTGGTTTTTGTTTTGAGAATAGTCGCTCTGATGGTTTTTTTTTTGAACTCGACAATTAGCATGCTATCAAAGTTTTGAGTAAAATGAATTTGCTTCCAACGGTGGTCGTAACTTTAAAGATAGGTAAAATTTTAATTCGTTACACGATTTTTGAAAATCAGAAATTATTTATTTAAAAACAAGCGCATTGCGCAATGCAGATGTTGTTTTACGGTCACTGCACAGCGTAGATACGTAATTTAGATTTGGCACACAATTTATTTCTCCGAATATACGAATATAAAACTTTAATCTTTAAGAAAAACTTTTTCCAGTAAAAGTTCGGAATATTTTTAGCTTAGTGAATTTGGAAATTAGAATGAGTAGGTTTAGAGATAGATGGAGAGTATCGAAACATTGCCTTAATTACATGCCTCATTAAGGGACGTACCTTATCTGGGACTCTCAGACGCTACTAGAATGTCGTTATTCGCTGAAATGGCTTTATGACCTTAATGGATATAAAAAAGACTAGATGAAGTTTTTACGTACTTTAACTTCATCAGCTTTTTATTTTGATAAGCCTAACATTTCGTGACATAGCTAATGAAGTATAGCGTACATTTCCTTTTCCCTTAATACGGATGAAACTTAGTTCTAGATAAACAAATTAGCATAATTCCAGAGTATGCCCCATATGCTAACTAAGATAATTCGCAAAGGAATAGTAGGAGCTGGCGGGCCGCCAATAGAGAGCGATCGTTACGAGCCAAGGACTGCCGATCACGGCAGCGCGCCGTGGTTGATCGTATCACAATTTATTGCACCGCAAAACGTACTGAGACAGCTTTTGTTTGATTGACTTGCGAAAACGCAAAGTATAATTGAATCCGGCCACAGGCCAAGTAAAATTAAACTGATCTTGATGCAAAGGCCGCATAACATACTGCCATATATTGCATAAGTATGCTAAACAGGACGAATGCCAGCGATAACGAAAAATGTCAGCGTGCTTGAAATAGTTGCTAAAAACAGTTCAAATAGTTAGAGAAAGGAAAGGAAAGAGAAAGGCTTTTAAGTAGCCGGGTTAATGGAATCTATAGATGAAGCTGTTTCAATAGCTCACCAGTCAGCTATAGGACAGCCTATAAGACAAGCCAAGGCTCAAGGAATCAAAGAGCGGGAACGTTTTTTTTACGATAATGCAATTCTTTAATACCTGGGGGCACATCCACGGGTTATTAACGACGCGTCCTCATAATGACGGTTTAGCTTACTAAAGATTTGAAATGTGTAATTTTCGTAACTTTTACCAACCGACGGTAGATTGTAAGTAGTTCACATTATTTTACCCTTCTTGCCTAATTAGTTACTTATATGTAGGGTCGGGTTAACTAAACGACAATGAAGTCTTGGAGTAAGTTAGTCAACTTAGTATAAATTGCTAACTTTTAACTTAGGTTCCTAATTCTTCTTTGGTTGAATGAAACCTTAATAGGGCCCATACTGTCAAATCATTAAACAAGAGACACATGTCGCGATGTCCGACAATCTGGCCTTAGCCTCGCTTCCGTGGTTGCAGGGGAGTCGCGGTCGCTGCAGGTGGAGGGCGCGGCGTTCGAGCGCGCGGCGGAGCTGCTGCGCCGCTCGCCCGAGTTCACGCTGCTGGCCGCGCTGCGCCAAGAGCCCGCCAACTCCGGCACCATCCTCTCCTTCTCGCACGGGTACAACAGGTAAACACAAGAAACCACCTTCTAACTAACGCCCGGTCGCGGATATTGCCTTCACGCTCGCACAGTGCCTCGCACGTGCTCAAGTGCGGGCGTGAGGACAATATTACTGCACGCGTGCGACAGAGGTAGATAGCAGCGGGTCAACGCTCGAATTTCTCTCTGCTCCGCGACCGGGCTTTAGATAGTTAAGGTCGACCTGGACTTGTAACTTGTGTCCCGCAAGGTTCCCGCGAGCCTGAGTGCCCCGTCACATTACCACTTTCTGTAGCAATGAGTCACTTTCATTACTGTAATGGTAAAATTTAGTAATGCTCAATGAAACATGAAACATGCCGAAACATGTCGAGCTAAACTCGATTTATTAAACGTGAGTTATCCGATTAATTTTCAACATACCTAAATGCTGAATCGTCGCGATAATAATAGTAATATTGCATTGGGTGAGGACTAAAAAGTTACACGAAAATAAGTCAATGGAAAAAGTTACTAGTAATCTGAAGTAACACTCTTAACACAAGAGCAACTTTATGGTCCTACCTAAGCAAACAGTGCAGTGATTGCAAAATAAGCCAGTAAACAACAAATAACACGAAATACAGAAATATTACAAAGGAGGTAAGATCAATAGGAGAGCATTGGGAATTAATTCGGGCCTAAAAAAAAAGAAAACGTTTTTTTGTTACTAAAGAAACAGTCAATTTTACCAATTTTATTACGATTATTATAGAAAGTCACGAAATACATTTGTAATAAAAGAAAATTAATTTATCATTGTGGAGATAGTAAAGCGCACCCCGAGCGCGCGGCCGGCGCACGCCGCGCGCCAATCGAGGGACCCCCCACTGTCTTACATGTGCGTGATTGATTGCTGTGATTTAATGACACGTTCGTTTGATGTCGGGTAGAGTGCCATGAAGCACCGGCGCGAGCGAGAGCGGGCGGAGCCTAGCGGCGGAGCGGCGGCGCGCCTGACGGTGAGTTCTAGATCTCAACATCGCTGCGCGCGCACGCATGACGCTTCCCCGGCGCCATGCGTGCGCGCGCATAGGGGAGTATCATGTATCTTGGAATGTCCTGTGCCTCGGAATGTCCTCCTCGATCCATCCGTTGACCCCATTGCGCTCACTGTGACCTCTGCATGGCCGTATGTGTCGAGGGCGGGCGGCTTGCATGCGCCCCGCGCCCGCGCCCCGCCGACCGTCTTGTGTTCTGTGTCTTGACGTGCTGTGTTCTGTATCTGTCTAACCCCTCACGCCCGACTCTCCGTTCACTGGCTGTTGTTGTTGTCGTGCCGCGCTCGCGCCGAGGGGACGCCTCCGGGCTCGGCCGCACTTGCATTCCAAGCGACATGGGAATCCGTTTTGTGCTTCTCGTATGTGTCCGCGGTAACCACAACTCGTCGCGGCCGCGGACGGCGGCCTGGCGAGGCGCTCCTCGATCGGCCGTCGAAATCTCTCCAAACTGCCGGACACATCGCGAGAGTCGTATCTCTTTATAGCCACGCTATGAGACACGTCAGCTAGTCGACACGATCGCGATTAGTTCCGAGGTACATGGTCCCCTATCCTGGCCGAGCGATATTGAGATGTAGAGCGAGCCGAGGTCCGCTCGCGGTCGTGCTCCGTACGCTGTCCGAATATTTTTGTTGTTTGCTTTGTTTATGTGTACCTCGGAACAGTTCGCGAGGGAGCGGCGGAGACATTCCGAGAGCGCGTTGCGTCGCAGTGTCCCGGTGTAGTAACGCGCGCGGGCGCTGTGCAGGTACCTGGAGGTGCAGTCGAGCGGGCGCCGCGACGAGGTGCGGCTGCACTACGTGGCGGCGGGCGAGGCGGGCGCGCGCGTCGAGACCTTCCCCTTCCGGCTGGCCGACGGCGCCTGGCACCGCCTGGCGCTGGCCGTGTCGGGCGCGCAGGCTACGCTGCTGGTGGACTGCCACCCGCTCTACCGCCGCCTCATCGCGCCGCCCGACCGCAACTTCACGCAGCCCCAGCTGGCGCTCTGGGTGGGCCAGAGGAATAGCAAACATTCGTTATTTAAGGTAACGTGACCAATGTACTTTTCTATCATTCGCATTACGTGCCTATCTCAGTTTTTACTTTATTGTAAAACCAGCGCATTAATCGTTTCAGGGTACGCTTCAAGACGTACGATTAGTGAGCGGGCCACACGGTTACCTGACGCAATGTCCGGGGCTGGACTCGGAGTGTCCCACTTGCGGGCAATTCGCGCTGCTGCAGGCTACCGTGCAGGAACTCACTACGCATATCCATGACTTATCACTTAAGGTAAATTAATTCATGTTTTGTGGAGAATTTTCCCATCGCATTTATAAGAAAACAACGCAAAACTTATCTTAGACGAATACCTATTAAGTCAACGTACGACAACGTGTTGCAGCTAGTGGGCGCGGAGGCGCGCCTGGCGCGGCTGGAGCAGTGCGACTGCCAGAAGTCGTGCTACTCCAACGGCTCAGTGCACGCCGACGGCGCCACTTGGCAGAAGGACTGCAACCGGTGCTCCTGCGTGGTCAGTATACCACATCCAATACACAACATAAATTTGAAAAGTTATTATTCTGAATGCTACAAAATTCAGATTTCTGACAAATCCTATTAGTTTTTACAGCGTTATTATATTGCTTAGCAGAAATCTGCAGTGGTAATTATGAAAATTTGGAATTATGTAGCATTCGAAAAAATGATGTTTCAGAATTTTGGGTTCAACAAAGTGGACAGAAGCGCGAGTTGTAACTGAAGAGATGTTTTACTTTGCTTAACTTTTTAAACTTAAATCGTTTCAGCACGGCGAGATTACGTGCAGGCCAGTTGAGTGCGATAGAGCAGAATGCAAGAATCCAGTATTACATCCAGGAGAATGCTGTCCTACATGTTTAAGTAAGTCCACCGTTAATTTTCAAACCTAAAATGTACCAGTTGTCATACCTACTTGTTTCACTAGAACTGACCATATAAGTTTTAATTAGCCTGCAGTCAATTATAATACGTAAATGAATGACTCGTTCTCTGGTACGAATAGAGCAGAGTTTAAAAACCATGAGTCTGGATAATCATCATCAACAAATATGCCCACCATTTGGTCACAAAAATTATGGAAGCTCCAGGTTTTGCATCAAACAGTTTCGCTGTCAGTAGCTAGGTACACTGTAAAACTCGTTTGGTGTTCCAGGGCACTGCCTACTAAAGGGAGAGCTATACGAGCACGGCGACCGCTTCGCGCCGAAGGAGTGCGCGGAGTGCGTGTGCCACGACGGGAACATGCAGTGCACGCGCGTGGACCCCGACACGGCCTGCCCGCCGCTGCCCTGCGACCCGCCCGACCAGTTCACCGTGCCCGGGGAGTGCTGCAAGTTCTGTCCCGGTCAGTGCCTCACCCTATAACGTGTGCCACGACGGCAACATGCAGTGCACGCGCGTGGACCCCGACACGGCCTGTCCGCCGCTGCCCTGCGACCCGCCCGACCAGTTCACCGTGCCCGGGGAGTGCTGCAAGTTCTGTCCCGGTCAGTGCCTCACCCTATAACGTGTGCCACGACGGCAACATGCAGTGCACGCCCGTGGACCCCGACACGGCCTGCCCGCCGCTGCCCTGCGACCCGCCCGACCAGTTCACCGTGCCCGGGGAGTGCTGCAAGTTCTGTCCAGGTCTGTAAATAATAAATAAGTGTTACAAATTTCATTCATAGTGCCTGCAACATAGTTCTACCACATACAAATTTGGTAATTGCGTAGCATCACTTGCTTTGGATTGAATTTGAGAATCACTGTAAGCTGATGCAAAGTATTAAGGTTCAAATATCTCTTCCATTTATCAGGTTTACCTAGCGGAGTTATGCATACTAGGGACAGTTCAATCTCCGCTTAAAGCAACTGACACCAACAATGCTATCGTATTCCAGGGGTGGACTACTGCAGTATGGGGCACACGTGCGACGAGAACGCGACCTGCATGAACCTCAACACCAAGTACACCTGCAAGTGCAACCAGGGCTTCCAGGGCGACGGGCTCACTTGTGAAGGTGAGTAACGCCTGGCCAGAGACCAGCTCTAATGTCCCTAATAGACCAGCTAAGATCTCGGTATTTTTCGCTGTTTTCAGCAAGTCAAGTTCCTGATTTGACTCTCTAATTATGCTGCCAGCTAAATAATTTAATAACACGTAGGTACATGTATCTAAATTACTTAATATTATTTCCAATATTTCAACATGAGAACCGCTCAGTGCATCGGCACTGGTTCAATAAAAAAGAACTTGTGACAAACTTCCTAATGATAACCAAGTAAACAGTTAGATTTTGATTTGCATGTAAATAATCATCATCCAATAATGTTCATCCTGAATTTAGTAGGTAGCGTTATCGCCACTTACCTTAGAGTAGAAGAATTTATTCTAAAAACGTCATCTCTTACTAAGTTTCGATAATCGGTTGCATAAATACCTATAACTTCCAACTTACTTTCTGTGGACATCCCAGTTTCGGTTCCCAGGGATGACATTTGCCTGGAGAGACACCTCTCTATTGCAGTCTTTCCCCACAGACGAATTGGAAACCCATGCCTGTTATACTATGCTGATGCTATTGCGATACTTTTGTCGATATTTGGATAATGGTATATTTTTAACCCTGTCATCTTGTTGAAGTAACAAGAGTATCCAAAGAAAATGTTGTGCTCGTTCCAGACGTAGACGAATGTGCAGAGGCGGGCGGTCTGTTCGGGCACCACTGCCACTCCAACACGCGCTGCGTCAACGTGGTGGGCGGCTACGTGTGCCAGTGCCTGCCCGGGTACACACGGAGGGACAAGTTCAACTGCGTCGAGGTAAGGACACACTGGTTGCACTGTTTGGATTCCTTACCTTAGCTTGTTGTTGTTTTCTAACAGTTTTCGACAATGAGAGGCCTCGCATGTTTGTCCTACAAGAGTTATTAAGAAAGTAATATCCATGTGACAAGAAAATTAAGTACATTTACTGTCTTTGTACTTTACCAATTTGCTTGCATTTTTTTTGTATGACGTTTTTTTTGTACAATAAAGTGTATACTAAACTTTCTTACCTGCTTACATTAATTACAAGTGGCATGTTACGTGTGCGTAGGTGGACGAATGCGAGGGCGAGACGCACGGCTGCCACGCGGCGGCGCAGTGCAGCAACACGCCCGGCTCCTACACGTGCCGCTGCCGCGACGGCTACGCCGGCGACGGCTACTCCTGCGCACGTAAGTGAAAACCCGTGTATTCGTTACCAAGTAACGGGTATGCCGTCTGGTACCGAAACGTCAATCACTTGTAGCGATACTAGCGTCACCTACCGTCCAGTAGTAGAACTTCTATCACAAACGTCATCAACTGTCAAAGTGTTCTACATTTGGTCCCCAGGCATAACATCTGCCTGGAGAGAGATCTATTGGAGTCTTGCTCACACACTAATCAGTTTAACTCGCATCTTTCGTACAATCGATGCCCACACTGTTTGGGTTACATTCGGGTACGCTTTTTATTTTTACTTTTACACCTCTCGCGTAGATATGTAAAATGAGTCGGGAATTGGTTTATTACAACAAGAAAAAGCGAAGCGCGAATTAACTCTCTCTCTCTCTCTCTCTCTCTCTCTCTCTCTCGTGCTAAGTTGTATGCCAAGTAGTATACATGTTTGATCGCGTCTATTCGTCAAGGCCGTACATTATATTAATAGGCCTACTTGTTGTCATATACCCAGCGATCTGCACGGGCGGCTGCCTGAACGGCGGCGTGTGCGCCGCGCCGGAGCAGTGCGCGTGCGCGGCGGGCTTCGGCGGCGCGCGCTGCGAGCGCGACGTGGACGAGTGCGCGCCCGCTCCCGCCCCCGCTCCCGCCCCCGCCCCCGCCTCCGCCTCCGCGCCCGCGCCCGCCCGCTGCGCGCCGCGCGCCGCCTGCGTCAACACGCCCGGCTCCTACTACTGCGTGTGCCGCGACGGCTACCGGCGCGACCCGCAGCGGGACCACTGCGAAGGTAAAGAGCCGTCGCCAACAGCTTACAGTGGACGAGTGCGGTTTTTCTAATTAAAAACAACAGAGAGATCTAAAAATTTGTAATGAACGTTTTTTTAGTTCGTAGCCGCTCCGCGACCGGCTTTTAGTTTGGTGCTCAATAAAAGAATTTTAGCTCACAGAAGCCATTAATAAAATGCAACCCTTAACCGTTCCAGACGTGGACGAGTGCGCGCAGGGCGAGCACACGTGCCCGCCGAGCGCGCGCTGCGTCAATACCGACGGCGGCTTCCGCTGCGAGTGCGAGCTTCCTGACTGTGAATTAAGTCAGTATCCCCTCAATTATTTCATTTTGCATTTTTGATCTAGATACGAAGATTTATCATTTTCAGCTACACTTGTGAGTGTGACAACTTTAGAAAAAAAAACAATGCAAGTGTAACTTTAAGAGGATAGGAGTCGCGCCACTTCTCCATACAAACGTAGTCCCCTGTTTTCTCAGTGAATAATGACATTAGAGCAAAAAAAATTTTTTTTTCATTAATTTTGTATCTATTGTGGCTATGCTTTTTTCGATTTTCTAATTTTTTAATTTTTTTCTTATTTAGAAAATCGATAAAAGCAAATCATAAGGGCATAGCCACAACAGATACAAAATTAACGAAAAATTATTTTTTTTGCTTTTATGTCACGGAATTATTCACGGAGAAAACAGGGGACTACGTTTGTATGGAGAAGCGGTGCGACTCCTATCCTTTTAAACATTATTATCGACGCTTGAAAGGCGAAATGGTTTTTTAGGATCTGTGGACTTTTAATTTTACATTTAATTTTACACTTTAGCCATCCATGAGTACCTACTCGTCAGATCAGATTCTTAAAAGAGAATGGCGGTGGCAAACAAGTCGTCACACGTGAAGAAAATAAGCTTGTGTGTTTGTAGCCCAATACCTACACATCCCTATTGTCGAAATGGTTGCAGGCTGCCTATGGCAAGGCGAGCTGAAGCGCGACGGCGCGTCGTGGGGTGAGGCGGGCGGCTGCCGGCGCTG
>BHDV01006900.1:21946-62119 GCA_005406045.1 Adoxophyes honmai
CGCGAAATGGTTCCAGTAAAGGATGGTACGGCAGTGCTTGCTTTGCGCTCGACTTGGTGGGGGCACTGCCGTGCCCCCCGATCATGAAAAGTCTGCCCGATTTGATCAAAATTATTAATTTTAAACATACTGTTTAGCGAAATTGCACAAGTGTGAGTACTGTGAACGTGCCAGTTTTAGTTAACTGACCTATATACCTAAGTGGTTACAAAACGTGAAGTAGGTAATCATGGTTTTGGCTACGTAGCGTTTCGTGTGTTCTTGTTTACCCCGTTTGGGAATACAGGCGTGATGTAAGCCAAGGATACACTAGGGCAGGGGTTCCCAAAGTTGTCTGGGCTACGACCCACCTAATACAAGTTTACGAAGTTGAGACCCATGAATAAAAGACTTTACAAATAACAAACGAAGTTCTAATACTTTTTTTTATTACTCTATTTAAAAAACTACCAACAAGTGATCTAAATGGGAAGCTTGAAATTGTTTCCTATGTTTCAGCATCACTGTTGCATCTGGCATCACATTGACATCAACTTCAGAGTTTGATAAGTCCAATTTATGCAATCCGGTATTTTGTTTTAATGTCCACCGTAGATAAAGTAAAAGGGGGGAGGACTTTCATAGCTTCATTCAATGGCCATCGGCTCAGTCATTCGGTGTGCCGATCTATTGGCTGGGCCCACTTAATATTCTCTCGCGACCCATCAGTGGGTCGCGACCCATAGTTTGGGAAACGCTGCACTAGGGGACAAATGTCCCGCGACACGTAGCCCCAGCAACGTCGGGCGAAGTAGCGCGACGTTGCCGGACTTCGCTCGACATGTCGCGCGACACGTGTATATACGCGGATATAAGTCGCGCGATGTCGCCAGATATGTCAGGCGAAATCGGCCGACTTCGCTTGACATGTCGCCGACACAATGTCGTGGGGCATTTTTTTTGCCCCCTAGTGTAGTTGTGCTTTATGCAGAACCTCCAACCCTAGATGATGTACATGACGTTTGTAGAAGAAGTTCCACTACTCGCCGACAGGTGTCGCTACGGGTCGCAACAGATTCTTTAATTTGACAGATTTTATTTTATTTCTTTAATCTAGCTAATTACCTTTAGGTTACCTTTAGGCTTTAGCCTAAAGGCAAAATTAATGCATAACGAGTACATTCGTTTTGAAAATCCCCTCAAAAAGCTTTGTCTCAAAACCGCTTCACACGGACGTAAAGTTCATACCTGGAAAAAGACACACGAGAGTAGAGCACAAGAAACGCTACATAGACAACACCGTTACTATTTCTCGTTTCGTCGCCACTTCTAGCATATTTTTTAGGTTCTGAGAAGGCAGGTATAATAATGACAGATTGCTACCTAGTCTGTCACCTAAAATGTACCTCAACCTATCTCTTTAGTCGCCTCTTATCACGAAAGAAATGGAGAGTTGTTTTTCTAGGAGATAGGAATTAAACTACAAATAAATTTTATAACAAAAAATAAGGATAAATTAAGGCCTAACGAATAGATTTCTTGTTTTGAAAATCCCTTCAAAAGGCTTTGCCTCATAACCACTTTACACACTCGTAAAGTTCATACGTGAAAATAAATTGAACAAAAACGGAGCCAAAACGGCTCCAGTTTTTCACGGTGCGGATCGATCTTCAGTTTAATTTCCAACTGTGATCACTTCGGACGTTTACAGCGAACAACACTTTGCCCCCCGGGTGGGGCAGGGGGCTAGACGGGGACTGCGATGACATATCGGCCGTTGTCAGCTTCATGGTGTCATTTGAGAGAATTGTTTTAATTTTCGTAGCTACATTTAGAATTTTAGGTTGAAATATTGATAAGAGAGATATAATAGTGACAGTTTACCAGCGTGTCGCCGGAAATATACTTAGCTAAGTAGTTAACTTAACTTAACATTATCTTTAGTAGCCTCGTACGACATCCATGTAAGAGATGGAGAGGTATTATTCTAAGTCCGATACCTCATGGGCAAGCGTGACATAGTAAGTAAGTAAAGTAAATAACTCTGTATTGTACACTAGGATGCAAAACGGCAATCGTTTGGCGTCAGAAGCCGTGTTTCGATAACCATCACTATCGCACGGCGTAAACAGCTTCAAACGACTTTCATTTGGACTTGTCCATGCAATTTTGCATCCCGCTGTACAAAAAGATAAAGAATACAGACAAGTCAAATATAAAAATTACAAAGTACAAAGGCGTAATTATCCAAAAAGAGATCTCAGCCACTTCTGCCAGCCAAGCTTTGAGTAGTAGAGACGAGCAGCAATTCAGAGTCCGACAAATATGAAATGTAATTATTTATAGTATTTATACCTAAATGCCTTATAGTCATGGTTTTGACCGTGTAACTTTTCCTGTGCTCTGCCTACCACATTTGGGAATACCGAAATTTAGTATTCGGAAGGAGTTGAATGACTTTCAGTTTATTTTGAAGATATTATTTAACCTCCGCATTTGATTTTTTCGAGTAATAAATTAAGACTAATCACTGTTAGTTTTTTAATGAAATAAACGATTGTTTGTGATGGAAATGCGTCGAGGTTGGTACGTTAATAAAATAAACGACTCTATTTTAATAGACTACTGGCCCATGTTGAAAAATATGGGTCATTCTGAACCACCAGGTGACCTATCTAGAACGATATAAGGGCATAAAATAATAAGATTCAGCACTATGACGGCACTTGTAAGCTGTTCAACTGAGTGCAAGGTGAGAGTTAAAAAGTAAAACCCTCGATTATATTTCTCCTTGTCGCATTATTATTGTAAGGCGATGCGGAATAATGGATTAGAAGCAGTATTGAAATAGTATGAAACTGGTGCCGTATAAAATATGGTGAGCCACAAAGTAGGATTTTCTTTTTATTTTCCGACAATTCCCAGGGTAAATTTGGTTATTTGATTGTTCACGGCGCCAGTTTCATACAACAACGATCTCTAAATGCCGTAGTTATTCTTTAAAAATAATGTATCGTTATTTCGTACTTACTAAATTGTTAAATAACTAGTGGGTTACGATAGTTATTTTCTCCACGCGTTTGAGTTTTCTTGTGAAACAAAAATTATTCATACAAAAAATATGTTTTACAATTCGTTACGGTAAGCGGTTCTCTGTATCAAACTAAAAAATAAGGGTTGTTTTAAGTTCTCATATCTGCTCTCATATTTAGTAAGAAGTTTCGCTAAATGGAATCCCAACGAACCGCTTTAGATTTTCGCAGGTCATTGGCCTCAATAAAAAAATCTAACCGAACCATTTCTGACGAATTGATACGCTTCTCGCCCTCCGCGTATATTTCGAATTTCGAATTAGAACGAGTTGCGCGATTGGCTCAGCCCGAGTATCGCGTAACAGGTAAGTGGCTGAACAAAGGACTGAATAATTAAATACGTCATCCGAACAAATGCTTCACTACGAGCTGAGATTTTTGGGTGAATGCTATAAAAAATAAAAATCAAGTCTACAACAGTCGGTAGTGCGGATTTCATCAACTTGTAATTACAAGGGTTAATTAGAGTAGCTACTGTTACGATTCATCGCGCCACGTTATGACGCATCACTACAGGTGATGGACATCTCTAGAGCGTCGGTTACAAAAAATTTAGTTGACGTACGATTTTGGCGCGAATACGCTTTCAGGAGTTTCGATTTAACTTTTTTTTATTGTGAGTGAAAGTAGGTACTTATTACTACCTTATTTTTGTAGTCTTAAAGTGCAAAAATTATAATTATATCCCCGCATGGTCCCGAATTTGGAATTACACCTCTCCATTTATTTTGTAGATGTCGTAAGAAGTGACTAAAGAAATAGATTAAGGTATGCTTTATTAGGCGATTGGCTAGTAAGTAGGAACCAGTAACTATTAGACGTCTTTAATTATGTAAGTATGTTTACAAATGTGAAATACCTAGTCATGGTTTTTTAATATGTAACGTTGCTCAGAAAATCCTTCAATCTGGCAGTAATTTTGAGTTATTATTTCCTATTTTTAAGAAGCTTAAGTTTAGATTACAAAAGTAATATGTATTTAGCTCTATGTACGTACAGCTCTACGTACTTTTCTTTCCGGAAAATTGCACGATTCTCGAGGGAATAACGATAAAATGATACTTCGCGGATACGCTAGTTTGTGACAACTGTAGGTCCCTATTTAATTCAGGATTTTCTTGGCTTTTCAACTGTAAATCACAACGTTTAGGACAAAAATCATTTGAATCAGCATGATAATCTGTGAATGATCAGGAAGAGATAACAAAATTAATATAATATCTCCTTTTAAAAAGCCAGCAACTACATATAATGTAATTTGGGTTTACTTTAGACGCATTCATAATAATAGACACCATTCACGCTCGTTTTGAATTTTTAATTTCCATATCAGAGTTACCAATGTAACATTTTTTATAGATTTTAAACCCAACATAGACGAAAACATGTTAAAACCGTTGCCTATCACATTTGCTTCTTCAGTAACGCTAGCGTTTGTTATTTTACCAAATAGGTAGCTAATCGATTTGCTCTATTATTATTACAGTTTCCAATCCATCAAGGGAACGAAGGTCCCAAGACGCCTACAGACGGTCAGGCATTTAGTGATCCTACGCTTTTTACGCAAAATATCACAAGTTCAAACCCCCTAAAGGTTGCCCGACCGGTCGGCGGACTAGTTGCCCCACGCGTCGACCGTCAAGCGAATTTTCCACCGGAGCCCAACTCGACCTTCTCTCATTAATATTTGATCCTGAATCAGGAGATTAAGGCATAAAAGTTTCCAAATTATGGCAGAGATTCTATTTAATGCGTCAAACGAGTTTTTAAAATAGGTCCCTTGAACGCAGAGAGGATTGAAGTTGTGCGTTGCATAAGTAAGTGATGTGAACTGATGTGGCAGGCGTGCAGGAAATGTTTTTGATTTTTTTCTTTGTCGACCGACCTTTAGTCCGCGTGCACGAGGCACCGCTAACTTAAAATAGCTAGAGCACTGAATGTATTTCATACGAATTCCCTGTTCAATCATTGTTAGCAAAATGCGACAGTCGAATTTAATTTTAGGTACACATTTCAATAAAAAAATGATAATGTGAAAGTAGATTAAGAATTAAATAGCAACACTCATACTATAAAACTGAGTAATAATAAAATTGTCTATGACCCAACAACACTCTTTCTCTTGCCCCTTTGATTTGCTACCGGCATGAATTCAATAATTTATAATCTGCAATAACTTTAATTAAAACGTTCCAAATTTAAAGTTTTTGCAATTGATCTGGTTACCGTTCTTTTCTTTGTTTATGAACGTCATATTTCTCGACATTGCGGTATCGTTAGCGAAAAAACATTATCAAAACATTAAATCGATTGTTCTGATAACTCATTAGCGAAATGTTTCACGGCTGACTTATTTGAAAGCGAAGCCGGCAACTAAAGAGTATGATTGATGGTTTTCGTCTAATTATATTTCCCTTGCGTCATATTTCACTCGTTCCCTTTCCTTTACTTTAAAACCTTTTGGCGATAGTGTCGGCGTTTGTCGACGCTGTGTCAACAACTGATTAACCTTTTGACCGCCAAAGACGCCATATCACGTCATCGCAAGTCAGTGCCCGTGACGCCACGACGTTAAATGGCGCGTCGAAGTTATTGCGAAAGAACTGAAATATAAAACGCTGCAACATTTTTTCTAGGTTTACTCTATTTATAGGTAGTGTAAGTTATTTTATACCTAATTTAAATAAAATAATACAGCACCATTCGAAAAAAAACAAACATTATCTAATAGCAGACTCACGTCTTTGGCGTTAGAAGCACAGCGTTTCACTTTGCGCCTTGGCGGTCAAAAGGTTAAAATATTCTATAATATTTTTTTTCTCATAAAATAGTAACACGGGTTTGCTTTAAAATCTGTAAATGTTTTTAATTTATTTAAATTGACGCGTTATTTCGTCGCTTTTATCTTGTCAGTATTCCAAAGATCAATAATAAAATATTATTACGCACTTATTTAGTAAAATGTAATCCTGTTATCCTGTTATTATAAAAAACACAGTATGTCAAATTAAAAGTTTAGCGAGTACGATGTAGCTGCGAAATGGGGATTATTTACGCGATTTGAGCTTTAAACGTATGGGATAGAGCTCTACCGCAGTTATATTTTATGATAACGGCGCAAGTGATAATGAAACGGCCTAGGAGGACAAACTACCTGCTCGGTACATACATTAATGTTAACGTGGTAAGTATAATAAATCTAGAACTTAGATACTCTCATTACTATAAATTCTACTCTATGAGTAATTTTCCTAAAACCTTTTCTGGCTTTTCTATTAAATTGCGGGAGATATGCACGTTTATTTAAAGAATTGAATTTCAACAATCAATCCTTCACACATCGCAAATGGTACCGGTAAATACCGTTTGTATTTAAGACACAGGTAAAGGTAAAGGTATAAGAAACAGAAAAAAGTATTATAGCATTGATAATTTCCACTTTTTAACTTTGGATTCCAGAGAAAAAAATCGCATTTTGTCTGTTGAATATCAAATCTTAAAATAAACAGAGTATATCACTAGTATAGATATAGACATCCACAGACTAACCTCAAATGCATTGCTAGTTCACAAAAAAAGAAAAAAGAAGAGAAGCCTAGAGCGCCGTTAGTTCCGCCACTCGGCCACAGATGGCGACAGTAGTACCGCGCCAGCTACGCCTTATTAGCGACCTCGTAAAACAACTAATCAACTGTTCTCGGCTGAATAATAAAATGATACGGAAACGGAATATTTTACAAATGGGACATGAACGGGATTATTGTTTCGGGCATTTGAAACGCTATGACTTTTACAATGTAATCAAGTCGGTTCTTTGTTGACCCACTCTATACCTTTACGATTTTGCTGTGTGATTTATGTGATTATAAATTGATATAGAGAAACAGAAAACTCATTAAAACAAGAAGGAATTTGGAAACACCGTCTAAAAGTAAAAATGGTTTAGATTGAATTGATGGGGACTATATTCGACACAACGTTCTCTCTTAGTAGGCACTAACCTACTTTTATTCTTTCAACTCTTTATTTCGTAAAAAAAAACTTCATCGTAATGTTGCTGTTCTAGTGAAATATAAATTCTTAGAATTCGAAATTTAATTTCAAAACAAATGACAATTTTATTGAGCAACTACGAATTGGCTGCTTGGCGAGTTTAACCGTTGATAAATAATTTTGTCCGTAAAAATAATTGGGTTATTGTTTGGAAAGAAGGTGACATTACCTCACACACTAAAGTAACGACTTCTAGTACCTATAACGCAACACATAGGTACTATCAAACCAACTGATTCCTGACCCACGGCAGAACGTTGTCACAATAAACGTCATAAACATTTTCTTTGTCAGGCAATGCAATGTCATTATGACGTTCAC
Organism: Adoxophyes honmai; assembly: GCA_005406045.1. Taxonomy (NCBI): domain Eukaryota; kingdom Metazoa; phylum Arthropoda; class Insecta; order Lepidoptera; family Tortricidae; genus Adoxophyes; species Adoxophyes honmai. Next base: position 29,392 of record BHDV01006900.1, read on the forward strand.
TGTGAATAGGTTCTATTGTGGGTCAGGAATTAATTAGTTCGATGGTACGTAAAAAAAACATTATTATTAACAAAAGGCTTTGACAATAGTTCTCGACATCAAAGTTGGCATCTTTTTTGTTTGTGAAGCGCGAACTTAGTCCCACTATTTATAATCTCGCCAAGATTTTGCCTTAATTTGCTAAACGTGGCACTGGATTTTTGAATTCATGTGCTCTGCCTACCCCTCCTGGGAATACAGGCGTGAGAATATGTATGTATGTATGTATTTTTGCCGACCACTTTATTAGCAAATAATGCATGTGCAAGTCTAAATTGTACCATCTTTTGGTCTTCAATAGATATTGTGCATTTGGCCGTAGTTCACAAAACCTAGTTTCATCCCTTCTATCTTTCTGTAAAGGGAAAGATACGAACCGTCAAATATGTACTTGGCAAACACAGAATATAATGGTGATGGTTTAAGAAATACGAAAACACTTCGTCGGATTATAGATAGTAAGCGGTTCTTCGCTTAGTCGGTTAGTCTGCAGTAGTTTTTGCTATGTCAACAGGTCAGTCTGTAGGTAATGTCTCTGTTTGATGGCCTATTCTTCAGATAAGTAGACAAACAGTGCGAAACACGTTATCAAAATGGGTGTGACATAATCACACTGTATGTCAACTTATAACGCGGTATCTTACAAATGTAACGAATCTGCATGAATGAACTCAATTACGATGATGATGAAGTCACCGTTTGAAGAGCCTCTTTCTTACTTTTGAAAATTACAAAAACATACATAACATGGCACCTGTATTTCCAAATGGGACAGGCAGAGCAAACGAAACGCTACATAGACAAAACCATGACTCTACCTTCTTAATAACCTTTAGCATAGGTACTTTTAGGTTTTAAGTTAGATAAAAATGTTCTCATAGTGGCAGGTTGTTATCATGTCGCCTAAAATACCATAACCTATTTTCCCTTGCCCTACAACACCCACGGATAAAGGTAATCTAACAAAAAAAAATGCATTGCACTGCCACTGCACTCCACAAGGCATAAATCTCACGAAGACAAAGAACGATCAGCAAAAAACTAGCATCTCAAGTCGTGTGTTCACATGTAAAACAAAATTAACGCGCGCTTGTCATCTCACCTTATGGTCCAAACGGAGCAACTATATTTAAAAAGTCCGCCACTCCACAGAAGAATGTAATAGCGTAAAATGGACCGTGTCGTGTGGAAGAAAGGAGGTTTTCCGCTTGTAGGGAACAAGCCCTCCGTCCCTTTTAACTCAGGTAATAATAAAATAAGAGATTACATCTTCGCGTAAGCAACAATAGGGCTCCCAGTTATTGGACGGAGGCCCTGTCGAGCGAAAATGCACTTTATTGTATAACAGGAGGGTATTTCTGTGGCCAGGGCCCGGGTGACTGTATATAACAGAGTCAAATTGCTGTGATAGGTAATCACTTGTTTAAACAGCTTAAAGAGCGTTTAGTTGCGAGCGGCACCTTGTCTTCTGATTGTGATAAGCGCATAATTTTATGCCGAGTATCAAGACTATTAAGTTTTTAAGGGACAATGAGTTGAGCGGAACTTTAGTGTTGCCAATTTATACTTCTAACTGCCATCACTTATGGGAAGAAATCTTTACAGTCGCTTAATTTTTTTCTCCCACCTGGTCAGGTTCAGAAAAAGAATAGGAGAGGTCCATTTCTTCCGTGGATATAGTAAAACGCGACTAAGGAGGTTTTGGTATGTTACACTGGCAACTAGTGCCTAGCAACCTGTCACTATTGCTTCTTTCGTCTTTGTTTACTCGTAAATCTAAAACTATTCTAAATGTCGTTGTGAAACGTGTAACAGTCATGGTTTTGACTATGTAGCGTTTTATGTGCTCTGGCTACCCCATTTGAGGCGTGATGTGTGCATTATATGTAATTTTTAGGTTAAAAGATAAACTAGAGAAGGTATACCTAATAGTATCATGTTGCTAGCCTGTCGCCTAAGACGTGTTAACCTTAGAACATTAAATAGGCCTGGCTTTGTCTACGTAGCGTTCCGTAATGAAACGCAAGCTTGCTTAGTTTATAATTAAATAATTATAATAAAGTTAATTTTCATAATTAACTACTTACTATTGAATATCTATGGGCATTACTCATATAACATTATTACTAATACCAGCTCGATTGTAGGCATGTGATATGTGAAACAACGCCGTTTCGGAACAGGCCGAATTACCTATTTCTCAGCGCCAAATTCCCAGATTAGAAGGGTCTTAAACGTGACCTAAGGCAAGTAATTTACATACATACATACATACGTAAACATCACGCCTTCCCCAATAGTGTAGGCAGAACACACGAAACGTTGGAGTTACATATTTAGAAGTAGATTATGCGGTCCTTACGTGAGAAAAATTTCGAAGTAAGTCCATTTGCAATTTCTTAAATCGGGATTTTAGTATGACTAAATCGGGATTTAAGACATGAGTGGCCTCAAGAAACAGACTCTACCTTTGTATTATTTTAGTTTCTATTGTTACTGTCTAATTATTTGCAATCACTCGTGTGTTTAATTAGTTACTATATTCCGTGCAGCGTCCACTCGAAATGCTATAAGTTGCTATCAGAAAAGGTATTATTTATTATGGGTAGCTTAATTGTTTAGGTTGCTAATGCAATTGCGATTTGTCTAGTATCGTAATGTCTATATATGGTGAATAAAATTGATCGCTTTACTATCAGGTGTCCCGTTGCTTTGAAGAATGAAAAAGTTCTTACTTAGTGTCGCATGAGAAGCCATAGCGTTTAGTGAGACATATTTCTATCGCCGTCACTCCAAATAGAATCCATTCCTAATTAGGACTATTGTCCGAATATCACAATACACCTAATTAATAACCATTACGGTGGCAAACGCATTTCAATGACCCATTAGACAGCTCCAACTCAAAAGTGAAACAAAACAAAAATTAAAAACGGATACACACGACGAGTGAAGAATGCACGCCGATACCGAAGTGACTCATCCCATCACTGGCCACCACGAAGACTTGATATCTAGCGTAAGTTGACACCTAAACCACCAAGTTTTAACTCAATAATACTGACACCAGAGTCCCCGGCGTAGCTCATGCGAGTCTGGTCGTCCCGAGTATCACCGCCACGTTAATCCTGCTGCAAGATTCAACCAAACGAGGGTTACATCATTTGATTGTAGGTGTTCGGTGGTCGGCATAAAGTATGTGCCATTGTCGGAGATGGTTTCTGGAATGGTAGAGTTATGTTTGTCTGTAATCTAACAGAAGTTTAGACTACATTCCGAGCGTAATAACAAGCAGTGCCGTATTGTTCGGTGTGGTTTTTGAGCGTTTATAAATCAACATTTTAAGGAGTTAGGTACACATTGCAAGCGTATCGCAACCTTTGGGAATTGTGTGCGTATTGGTTTTAGGAATGTATAGCGTGTATGGATTCTTTGTTACGATTTGTACCGAAGAGAAATAGTATTCCACTAAATACTGACTTCGTAATTAGTACAAAATGAAGTGTAGGGATTGCGAGGGCTGTTGGATTATGGGAGTAGGGATGATCAAGGGGTGAGGTGGTTTTATATTATTATTACAAACGTAGCTATAGTTATATTCAAGATCCAAACGTGTCGATTCAAGTAATCCCATGTCACCTAATCTACCGGGTCTAATCTAAAGTTACGAAATAGAACGACCTAACGTAAAAAAAGTTCGAATACCTAACACGGTCGGAACAATACTCGTAAAATTATCTTTCTTGTCAAGTTTGCATAAAATGTTACAAATATTTCTTATTGTCGTTTGAATTTCAGTTTTGTTCCATTTTATAAGTATTGATGCCTACTTGACGCTATATTAAGATCCAATTCGTCAATTTACTGAATGTGATGTAGTTTATTGAAATTGTAAGGACAAATCTCCTTATTTTTATTTAATGCTAAGTGGAGCTATTGAGATTGAGCTATTTTCTTTGCTTTAACCTTAATGGGTCCAATATATTATTATGTTTAAGTAACGAGGTAGACTATAGCCAATTTGACTTCAATTATGGTAAATCTAAATATGTGGGTAACTAGCTTGTCTGAGATACTCTCCTTGTTTGTGGTGAACCATCACTGATGGTATTCGGTAGTCTGATTCACAATTTTGAGCCCATACCAATTATCTTTTGGACATGAGACCAGTTTTAGAGGGAGCAGCACACAATTTATTTCGCACTCTGTGACTTATAGTATTTAAACAGGTCAGAGTTACATTTTACAAGGGAACACACTTTAAAGAGCTGTTTAATGTAGATTCTAATAGACAGTTTCAAAAGTCCTAGATTCTTCATACCTGTAGGCTTAGTACGGCTACAAGCTCTAGTCGTCTCGCGCGCGGGATAGACTACCCGTCTTTTTCTGACGTCTCTACTTAGATTTTTTTACTGTTTTTTTTTTTTAATTCATGTGGTCTGCCTACCCCTCTTGGAAATACAGGCGTGAGAATATGTATGTATGTATGTCTACTATGATAGTGACAGGCTGACAGGTATAGTCTATATCGCGCGTATCTCTACTCGTGCCTTGCTGTGCTAAGCCACCTGGTTGCCTCTGACGTGGTATTATTAAGTCCTAAGTGTAAGTAACGAGTGGAAAGAAAAGAGATAGCCTTTGCCCAGCAGTGGGGCATTACAAGCTGTTAAAAAAGTGTGTATTCAGTCCTATTCGTTAATAGAGTTATTTCTCCGACGCCACGCTCGGATGATCTCCTAAAAGTTGCCATTTCCAAAGGAATCCGCCTCATAATCGGTCCACTGGTTCAGGAGATTAGCGGCATTCACCACACAGACAGATGGATTGGCGACACTTTCTTTTGAAACTCTGATGGCCTTTGTTTGGCCCAGGTCGTCGGGGGACGTCCTTGGTATGAAAATTAAACGAAGTCAAATGTACAATTTGTTGGACGTTTTTGAATAAGTCGAAACTTTCAATAAGGTGTTTAAATTTAAAACGAACAGTAAATTAGTAGAGCATTTTTTTTTGTTGGCGGTCGGCTAGGACTGAGAAAAAATTGGGTTTTTTTTGAAGATTTTTATTAGTAGAATCGTTGGTGTGCATTTACTTATTGAATTGTATTGTAATTTGAGTGTGTAACGAAATTAAACTACTTTAAATAGTCACTGTTTTTAAATACCTCATTTCATTTATGAAAATAATGATCGCTATTATTGAAAGCGTTATCATCTTTTCCTTGTAATTGGTAATATGATTACAATTAAAAAACAATATTCCAAAGCTATAGGTACAGTACAAATATCGTACCTAGCCCTTGTAAAAATACCTAAATCTTTTTTTTACTAGTATTTTACTAGAGTAAAAGTTAATTATAAACTTGTCCCTTTTCACATTAAAAACAGCGAAGTTGATATTTGTATGCAAGATCACAACTCATTTTAAACCCACCCTCCTCCAATTACCACAAGTAACAGATAAACCATAAAACTAGATTTATAGTTAATACAGTAGCACACGTGTCTACGCAAAGAGGTTGAAAGGAGCCTCCCCCTTTGCCCCCATGCAGGGGCGGGCGTCAAATAAAAAGAAAATGCGGGATAAACAACTCGATGGTGCGGAACTTGCCTTAAAAACGTCATACCATAGTGCATTTATTACTTTAGGCACTGGCTGGACAGAACGAGTTGTACTATTTTAATAGCTATTTGGATGTTAAGTATGACAATTGAGGAAATTAGATTGCAGGCAGTGAGTTATGAAAGCTTGTGATTTTAGACGATTTATAATTTTACAAAAAAACATGACCCGGATACGAATTCATAATTACCGTCACGAATGAGTTAGTAAAAACGTCCTATATAATTTAGGATAAACATATTCAACCATAATTTTAAGCATAGTATCCGTTAGATAGCTATTTGTTGTAAAAGTTGTTAGACTTAAAATTGCAAAATCAATTTCATTAAAACTTTGTGTGACCTTTGCCGGGTTAGAATAAGACCTCTATATTTTATCTATGGATGTGAAATAGGTTTAGGTATGCTTTAAGCGACAGGCTAGCTACCTGTCACTAGTTTATGTCTTCCATCTGTTTTAAGCCTGTGATTATAGAAGTGGGTAAGTAACGTGAAAATAGCCATGGCTATGTCTTTGTCACATTTCGTGTGCTCAGCCTACCCCATCGGGGAATACAGGCGTGATTATACGTGTCTTTATGTGAGTTAATAACCCTTAGATAGATTATTGGAATTAATAAAACGATTTAAAAGACGTTTACCAGTCGCCAAAATGCGTCCAGTCTAGACCGAGATCGTAGCGTTTTCACGACGACAGTGTACCACTGTGCGATGTCTCTTCCATACGGTATTGGAAATTCATACCGTGTAAATTAATATTTATGAAAATTGCAAACTATAATTATGCGAAAAGGTGTCACTACTGAATGCCAACTGCTGTACTCAGAGACTTCTCAATAAAGTCTAAAAACATATTACAAGCGACATTAGACATTTATCGTCTAACTAGTCAAGATAAAAGATAATTTAAAGCCGTTGGTATGAGGTTCGAAACCGAATTGCGAGAACTAAATTTGTCTAAAACTCTAAACTAATTAAGTATTACACCTATATAATCCATTATTGAAAAAACTGAGACTATAACCAGAATTCAAACTAATTTCGATTTCGCAACGCGCGCGAGAACAAAGAAGAATCAATGAATAAGTAAATCCTGTCGTAGGTACTATAAATACAACGCTAACAGTGGTAGTTCATAAAATCATAAAACCAAACTGCATACTGGCAGTTTATTTACATTACCATAGACACAAAAAAAGAAAATCGTTTAGAAATGCGCGGGAAAGGCCGGGATAGGTGAGATCCGCAGCGGGGCGGGGCGGGGAATAATCGATACCCCATAGAACCATAAGTAGGGTGGACATATCATTACGTCGAATTTGGCGGGAAATTATCCGATTGACTACTTTAGGTGCTTGAGTTTGAGTTTTTAAACTCGTATGAGTGTTAAGTGTTTTAATAAAGATATTTAAACACCTTTTGTTTGGTAGAAACGCGTTGCGGTAACTGTTCCGAATACTTTGATAAATTAAATAGTTACCTGCGTTTTGTTCAGATGATTACATTATTATTATCAAGAAAATTTAGAGGTACTGGCATAAATAATTAATCTCGGGGCGCGGTGATACGTACCCATGCTAATATTATGTAGATGCGGTTATATTGACGTAGTCAGATAATCTACGCGTAAAATAGATTCCTCCTTTACTTAGACCGCTGTTTTCGTTACCTTTATGATATTTAGTATGATATTAGATACATAGTATTGGTAAGTACGGGCACTCTTCAGTGACATAAGGTTATAATTTATATTCATAAAGATTAAATTATTTTTTTATAAATGCTTGGCTTCCTTTGATACTGTGAAGGAGCTTAATTTAGTAGTTCTTTTTTTTGTTGCCGTCACAAAGTAAAATGAAGTAGCATTAGTGGTTTTTGTTTAGCGAGGAACCCCAAATATAAAAAAAATAAGATTAGTGTTGAACGGAACTCTACCAAATTGAAAATAATTTGTATTTATTATCTGTATGCATGTTTAATAGGAAACTTAAAAAGAAAACACATTGAAAATATTATGTTAACCTGACTAGTTATCAGTCAAGGTTAAAAGTCACATTATAAGTCATGACGGTCAGGTCAAAAAAAACTAGAATATTTACACAACCATGCATTGCACAGATAAGCTAAACTAGCTATTAAACCTCGTACATCGTCAACACAGCTAACAGCTCAAACAATTAATCCATCGCTTCCTTGTTATTGTTACCATAGACTATGTCGTGGCATTTATTACTCTAGTCACCCCAGCCCCATTTCTAAATAGATCCCCATCTATGGTACCGGGTTCACTGCCCTCTGCAGGGGCGTGATGCCACATCTTGTGTCAAATTGCCTGTGGATTTGAGAGGATACTGGCCACTTATTTTTTTTTATTTCTATTTATTTGCTTTGAGATTTCACACAGTGGAAATTCAATTTAGAAATTACTGGCAGCTAAGAAAAATTGTCGTTGATTTTGTCGCGAAAAAAAAAACGAACAAGATATAATGCACGCTGGCCACTTTGCTGTTCTATTTAAGAATAAAAAAAACGAAATGAAAGATGCAAAAAGAGTAGCTATTTGCTCACTTGTAGTATAGCCTTAAATCCAACGGTACAATGGATCTCAGTTAAAAAATAAGCTTTGTTTTGTTAATAGCGATTATACTGTTACAGCAAATTATGTTAATGTGACGCCCAGTGGGCTGTGAGCTGTGAACCCATGGGTATTGAAGGTGGCAGGTGGTAATTAATCTAACATACTTGATTGCTGTTAGAATAGACCTGAATGTATGAATTAATTATAAAGTTAATTAATACGCCGATAATTTATACGTTAATCGAAAAGTCATTCGGTTATTAGCTGAAAACGGAAATAAAAGTCACGAAATAAACTGTAGCTGTGTGGTGTCGGGAAAGAATAACACCTCTCCATTTGTTCCGTGGATGTCGTAAACGACGACTAAGGAAAATAGGTTCAGGTACGCTTTAGGTGACAGGCTAGCAACCTGTCACTATTATACCTTTTCCATCTGTCAACAAATCTGAAATTATTCTAGAAGTGGCTGCGAAGCGTGAAATACTTATAATTTAGGTTTTGTCTATATCACGCTTCGTATACTCTGCCTTCCCCTTTGGGAACATATTGATTGTATGTTGTTTATTGTATTGTGATTCTAAATAATACAGTATAATTACAAACATTTGTGTTTAATACGTTGAAGGATAAATAGTACCTGTATTTATGTCCAATTCTGTCCCAGATAAAAGAGATTCTACAACGAATTAGTAGCTGAAAGAGTTAAGTTCCCGTAAGACGCTTAATGTGGCGCGGAGCCAATTTTCAAGCACTTATTTGTAGCAAGGAAGAGGAATGAAATTGGATGGATAATTTTAAAACCGTTTTGCAACTTAACTTTTATAACGGGCAATTAATAAATTAAAATACGTTAAAGTAATTCTTGTAAGTAAGTAAGTGAACGCTTTATTGAATAAAAAAATATCACGAAAGATAAGTGAAATTGTGAAGTACAAAGACGTACTTAGTGAAATCCTTAAGGTTTCTCTTACAGTCAATCGTTGAGAGGCAGAGAAAACAGAAATGAGAGGCTAAATTGGTGAAAAGCTGCTGAGACGAGATAGAAAATTTACATTACCTTTATGGTCAAATGATTTCCTTTCTGTATCTGAAACGTTGACTGTAAGAGATCCTTTAATTTAAAGATAAGTCCGCCTTTGTACTTGACCATTTTGCTTGCATTTTTGTATGTCATGTTTCTTTTGTACTACCATAAAGTAAACCATAAGGTAACATACCATAAAGTTTTATACCATAAAGTGCCGGGCTGCCGTACTTTTTTGCTATAAAACAATTGCAAATCAAAACACGTATCATGTAATTATTTTTCTTCCAAAAAACACAAGTCCCACAAATTACAATGCAAGGACGAGCAGAGCCTAAGCAATAAATTTTGCAACAGTCCCATGGCGGTTAACGAAAGAAATTTTTACCGAGGTTGCTTTAAATTTACAGAAAGTAAAACGACGTAAGCGCTTAGTCAAATAGGGCGCTTACGTCTTTTAGTCCCGAACAAGCATAACTAAAATTACCTTGGACTTTTTTGTACTCAACTTAAGAGGAAATGGACCGGTCACATTTTGTATGGAAACGTAGTCCCCTGATTCATCGCTGGATATTACCCGTAGAACAATGATTTTTTACATTAACACTCTAATAATATATTAGCATGTTCCTATGTTTTCCTTTTTTTCTTTATTGAATTATTAAAGGAGATATTAACCTTCAAAAACATGAAAAATTGGCAACTTTTTTCCGTTGTGTTCAAACCTCTAGAAACCAATTTTAACACAATTATATCAAAATATAAGAACATAGAAACACAGTCATGACATTTCTTAAACATTTAATGAAAAAACATATTTAATCGGTTAAGTTTTGGAGAAGAAATCAGGGGACTACGAAACGTTGTTTTTGAATAATTTTCATAGGTATTTTCGGTCCGAGCTGTATAGTCCGGGAGGCAGAGGCATTCTAAACAAGTCATTTTATGCCGGCTGATGTTAATACAGCAAAAAGAATGCATGTGGCTCATGACGAAATCGATCGTCAGCTGGTCAGGTAGCGGTGGATGCGAGAGTGGGAAGCTGCGGAACACGTCAAAAATAAAAAAAACTAAAGTCATTTTATGCCGCACGAAATTTTTTTCACGTGTAATTGGCAATTATTAGAATTAAAAAAAAATAGTCAGCTGCACGGCAGAGGGTGGATTATGCGTCAGCTGAGCGTGCGAGCGTTTTTTGTAAGTTCACACGCTCAGCTGACGCATAATCCCCCCTCTGCTGTGCAGCTGACTATTTGTTTTTAATTCTTATGATTGTCAATTACACATATTATAAATTTCAGGCGGCATAAAATAACTTTATTTTTTTATTTTTTTTACCAGTTCGCACGCTCAGCTGACGCATAATCCCCCTTCTGCCGTGCAGCTGACTATTTTATTTTAATTCTGTTTAATGTCAATTACACATGGAAAAAATTTCATGCGGTATAAAATAACTTTAGATTTATTTATTTTTTTAGGCACGCTCAGCTGACGTATAATCCACCCTCTGCCGTGCAGCTGACTATTTTTTTTAAATTCTAATAATTGCCAATTACACGTGAAAAAAATTTCGTGCGGCATAAAATGACTTTATTTTTTTTTATTTTTGACGTGTTTCATGGGGTCTCACAGCTAGCCCCCCCGCAGGTGCGTCAGCTGACGTTCACTTTCCTTATTAGGGACAGTTTCTTTACTGGTATGTTAAGTATCGATCGGTATAAAAACACTTTTCAAAATAGCCTCTGCCTCCCGGACTAGTAGTTGTTCTTATCGCACTCAACGTCGTTTGGGCAGGTCACGGCGCGACAGAAATAGATTTAGCAAATACCTATTTTTCAATTACTTCGACCGGCATATTTCCTCTTAACCCAACTGTAATCGACCCAAAACTTCTCTGATTTTCAAAATTAATTAAAATTCATAATCTTTAAACGTAACGATACACGATATTGGATTTTACTTAGTGAACTTTGAACATGAAATTGGGACTCACTTATAATGAAAAATTCGGATAGCTCACGTCTTTAATCGACTTTAGCTCGATATGTTTCCATTTAGTTCCGAAGCTCATCTAGGGGCCGTTTGGCAGGAGTCGCTAGGGCTACGAAATAGCCCGAAACATGACCAACTAAACTCGATTTAAAACGTGATTAGTGATTATAGTTTCTGGCATCAATCAATTTTTTTAGTAGTGGCGGTAAGTTCGTGGCCCGCTTTTTTGGTGGTAAAACGATGCGCAAATTCACACCCACTAAGTAGTTCAAATCGCCAAATCAAATCAAATACCTACCTATATTTATTGCTACAACATAGTACCTAATACAAAAAGACTACATTACTGTGTTCTAGCAATAAATATTATTTGATTTGATTTACGCTCCTAAGCGTTCTTCTTGCCAAGTTAGATCCCGGAAACTGAACTCATGTTTTTCTTTACTAAGTAGAGTTTAGAAAAAAACTTAGAACAATATAACGCAATCTAAAGTGCTATATTAATTATGGCAATATTAGTCCTCCAATTCACAGGCTCGGTTCAGTGTTGCCATTCGAAAAGGCTTAAGGGCCGCAAGTGCAATGGCGCTTAAACCCTTTGGTGGCGGGTCCGTCGCAATTGATATGCAAAGCCCGTACAGTCCACAACGGTTGATTCCGAGCCGCAATGACTGGATTTTGTATTTATTTTGTATTTGAATAGCTGCAGGTTTTTGGTTTAGATTGCACGGGAGAAGTTCTAATTGATTTTTTGGACAAAATTTTGCAAGATTAAACAATGTTTGAAGATGTCAAGAGGCGACTAAGGTTGGTTTTAGGTGACAGGCTACATACATCTCGCCTGTATACAGGATCGTTTGTTCTTCCTAGCTGCCTACGTATGTAATTGTTTGTGATGCAAAAAAATGTCCATAAGTAGAGAGTAAAAGTGCCACCTTCGAAATAACTAAAAAATTACAACGAAATTGACAAGTGAATCGATTTCGTCTGTCAAGCCGATGCTTCTTTATATCTCCTTTATACCTACAATTTCGTGACTCCCGTGTAATTACCCTAAAAAGGGGTAAAACCGTGTTCTTTGGGGTGGCAACTCCGTGGTGAGACGTTACGCCACAAGCATCTGTAGCATGCGCGCTGATTTGGCTCGTTCCAGGTTCAAATTTACAAAGTCTCTTGCGATAGGACAAATTTGAAATTGGAAAACAAATGAATCCTGCAGCGCTATTGTCTAACGAACTAAAAACATTTTGACAATTTCAGTGTCAGTTCGCTTTGAAATGTTTCAATTTTATAGCAATTATTGGTTTCAACTGTCAAATTAAAAACGATATAGATTTTTGGTGCGTTAGAGTTAGCGGTACTGGTTGGAGAGAAAGTAATCAACATAATGGCACGTCCCGATATGTCTAGAGATAGGAAAATTTATTGAACACAAAAAAAAATCTGAATCGCAGAAATTAAAAGGCACCGAGACAATAGGTGGCCTTGTCGCTCCTAAGCAATCTCTCCCAGGCACCCCTTAACTCTCTAGTGAATACAACATCTGAAATGTATAAACTATAAACGTAAACAAATCAGGAAGAACTGAGAAAAAACTATGAAAACTAGTCACACACACGAAGTGTAAGTTTGAAGACTTTTAAGTGTAAGAATAAAGTACACACACAATCATTAATGAATGTTGGATTTTGCATAAACGACGCATATAAAATCGTTATTCTGTTGTTTAAGAGCTGCGGAACACAGATAGCGATCAAAATTATAAGACCCTTTTTTCAGCGAGCGTTACTTTTATACTTTACGACGTTTGACTAAAAACGTATAGTTATACAGGATGGAAAGATATTATGGGCCCTGGAGGGGAAGTACTCTAAACCCTTTAGTTAGCTGATTTCACTGAAAGGAAACATTCCTTTATTTTTATAAAAATACAAATAGCATTAAAAGATTTTTAAAATTTTGCTTGTCTCAAGTCTCAACCGGGAATCGAACCAACTAAAAATGAAAACATTAACCCTCGCTTGTTTTTTTTATAAGAATCGGTACCTACTCGTAGGATTATTGTTTAGGATAAAATTTGTCTAAGACACTTATTTGGTCATAACTGCAATTTATTTTATTTTACAATGATTTCTTGTTATTTCTGGTTCGATTCCCGGTTGAGACTAGCAAAATTAAAAAAATATTTTAATGCAGTTTTGTTTCTTATTAAAAATAACATCATAACATCTGTCCACCCTGTATAGAAAAACGTTCTACATGAAGCGGAAGTGCACAAAATAAACGAAAGGAAAAGAGGTCAAAGAGTTTTTGTAATAAGCTGCTTTGATACTCTTACCTGTCATCTGTAAATATTTCAAATACGACATCAGGTCCTTTTACGGAACGTATTCCTCTTCCCAGAATATGAAAAGAGGTAATTGTTTTGTGTCCAAAGAAATACCTTTTGAGTATTGTACTTATAGATCTGAAAATGAAACACCTGCCCCAAATAAACAATGTTTTTATTAAGCAGATTAAGCTTTTGTTTATTTTAGATATTATTAAATTTCATTGTACATTGTACAAGACGAATTTCGTCCAGTCCTAATGGACGGGGGTGAAATTGTAATTTGGTTTTGGTTAAAATAAAAAGTTTTTTAAATACATACATACACACATACATATTCTCACGCCTGTATTTCCAAGAGGGGTAGGCAGAGCACATGAATTCAAAAACTCAGTGCCACGCTTAGCAATTTCATGGCAACCAGACGGCCAAACGTCACACTGCAGTGACAGGTTGCCAGCCCATCGCTTACAACACACTAACCCTAAATACATAAATAAATATATTGGCCGTGTGGTGTCGGGGTTATAATAGCATCTCTCCATTTCTTCCGTGAATGTCGTACATACGAGGCGATTTAGTATACCTGAAGGTTAAAGCATATTTTAGGCGAAAGGCTAGCAACCTGTCAGTGTTACACTTGCCAACTCAAAACCCCTAAAAAAATATGCTAGAAGTGGCCACAAAACGTGAGATAGTCATAGTTTCGTCTACATAGCGTTTCGTGTGCTTTGTCTACTCCATTTGGGAATACTGGCGTAATGATGTATGTATGTATGTATTGTATGTAAAATAAAAACTTTACTAAACAAACCGATTCAAATTTAATCATAACGATGCCTAAGTTTTACGGCACTTTTATTATTGAATACAATTTCGCTAATGTGCACCGAGGTTTATGTGAGAGAACATCAAATATCGCGCGAGCCGAGCAACCACGGATTATAGGAGGGGAACATTTTTAACGATGCGCTTAGAATGGGGTGCGACGCGCGAGTCTGGAGCACTAGTGGATGGAGACCTAGAAGAGTCGTTCGAAGTTTAAATTTGAATTCAAAAGAAGAATCGATTTATTTTATTTTCAGGCTAGTTTTTTAATTGATGGAATAGGAATTAGTGATCACACGTTTAAAAGGGATTACACAATAAAATTGTACATTCGAACTATTCGAAGCAATTAATTCCTGACCTTAGAGCGTTCGAAGTTTAAATTTCAAATTCAAAATACGAATCTATTTATTTTGTTTTTCATGCAGGTTTTTGTGTTGATTGAATAGGAAATAGCATTCACACGTTTAAAAGGGATTACACAATAAAATTGTACATTCGAAGCAATTAATTCCTGACCTTAGAGCGTTCGAAGTTTAAATTTCAAATTCAAAATACGAATCTATTTATTTACACGGGGACCGAAACAGTAAAGTAAAGTAAACAATTTTTTGTGTTTCAATCAGATAAATTAGAGAGTACACATTTGAGTAGTAGAGAGGAGCAGCAATATAGACAACGAAAAATAAGTACGAGAAGTAATTATTTATGAATAGTCACGGTTTTGACTATATATTTTAAAGTTTCGTGTGCTCTGCCTGTCGTGTTTGGAAATTCGCATGATTACGGTTGTACTTACGTCTTTTTACCCTAATCGTGCTTATTCAGTGCAACATAACATAGTTCGATGCCCTTACACCAAGTACAATAGGTAATATAGTAGGTCATTCTGTCCGTGGCCATCGCACAAGCCCCCAGGCTCCAACTGAGACACATTCGCTGAAGTATTGTTCTGAGAAGTGACATTTTACACGAGTTTAAGAGAAGTAAATGTTATGACAAAAAAAGTCGTAAAGGAATTTAGATCTTGACTGCGTGCAGCAGCAGTCGGCAACGACACATTGTTGCGACGTATTGCTGCAGTCAAGTTTCGAATCCGATTGCGGGTGACGTGACGACTGCAGACGTCATCCATGGTCACAATTTCAGTTGTCTAGAGGTTTTACCTTAGGCCAGCGTTATACTTGTAAGTTTTACTTACGTAAGTAGGGACACAGCTATATGTTAGAATGAGATAGCAATACTCATTTCTCTTTTTAGCAGATAGCTGCGTCCCTATTTACGTAAGTAAAACTTACAGGTGCAAAGCTGGCCATAGAAATTGCCATGATTTGATAGCCGGATAGGGATAGCTTATGTTCTGGGTTCGCTTCCCGGTAGATTTTTGTATGATGAATACGACGGTTTTCTAGAGTCTTGTACCTATTGACCCGGTATTCACACTGCCCCTTTGTGACCCACTTAAAACTGTGAATAGTAGACTTTTATTAATAGTAAATAAGGAATGTGTGTTTTTTGATGACCCGGGACCGGGTTTCATGGTTTGGGAAACGCTGCTTTAGGCTATTGCCAAATCTTAAAAGACAAATCGAACATCGGAAATTTCTGTAAAGTTCTTAGCGCGCTTTATACAAGATGGAGTGCAAGGTTTTTAAATAACAAAATAAAGTGAAGAGAAGCCTCAATGAAGGGCTAAAAGCACCAATCACCGATCAAAGTGGCAAAACCAAATCTAATTTAATAACACGACATATTCAGCGATGCACATAGGAGCCGTAAAACCAGTAGCAACATATTTTATTTCCCGGGAAGACTGGGTTATTTGCGCTCACCGCAAATGTCCGATCTGTCGGCCAACAGATCCGGCCACGAGTCCAGTGTTCAGTCGTTCAGTCCAGCGGCCGGCGGATATTTTCACCAGTAAACTGCGAACCCCCGCGCCCCTTCGGTTCTATTGAAAAGAAGGTTGAATGAAGGGGAAGAGGGGGTTCTTGCGGGTCTGCGGATACTGGTGACCGAAACAAGCGACCGTAAGATTTTACGAAAATTAACTTTAGAGGGTACTTCAATCTAAACCTTTGGAAGATTAAGGCCCGCACGCAGTGTGCATTAGCGGCTTCAGGTCACTAGTGTGGTTTCCCTAACCTTTAGTTTACCGTGGGCGTTTAGGAACTTAGATTACGTGTGCGTTATTTGTAAAAGGGTCTAAAATGGCTTGAGCTTTTCAAGCGTGCTGTTAGCTTGCTTCGATGAGCTCTTCGTTCAAACGCGTCACAGGTTGATTATTGTTGGTAACAACACTGACAAAATTTGCTTACGTGTGCTAGCCTCCTGTTATTCCTGTTAGACCGTGTTCGTAGTGATCACGGTCGCTGTAACGCGGCCGAAACGTCGAGGCATTTAAAATCGTAACGGTACCAGTTATGGACGATTTAAGCTGACAAGCACCAGTGATGGACACTTCATTCATAATTTAAAGACCATAGAGTTGTGAATTGATTGTTGTAAAACAAATGACTTTTCCTTAGTGGGTAGTAAATAAGAGTCATTGTCCATTACTGGCGCTTTGTCCATTACCGGTGACTTTACTACGTGATTAAGTTTCGCGTTATAATCAATGTATGTGCACACAAAACGCTAGTCAAAATCATAACATATAAAATAGGTCGCTAGCATGTTGCCTAAAATATACCTTTACTTATTTTTCTTAGAGCTAATTTTTCAATCACCAGATAAATCATATCTGTCCGATAAATGTTGGCTGTCACTTTTCTTTTATATGACGCGAAAAAAGGATAGCAATCATTTTAACTGGCAGATAAATTTATCTGGTGATTGAACAATCGGTCCTTAGTTGTTAGTAGGTTAGTGGAAATGAGGTAAGTACAACTTTTTAATCAATTTAAGAAGTTGAACAACCTACGACATTTTTGTTTCTCACTAAAATTTATTTCAAACCTAGCTAAGAATCTTACTGTGTGGTGTCGGGATTAGAATAACACCTCTCCATTTCTTCCGTGGATGTCGTAAAGGGAGTCTAAGGAAATATGTTAAGGTAAATTTTAGGCGACAGGCTAGCAATTATGATTAGGTTTAAAAACAGGAAGAAGAGGTATTATAGTGACAGGTTGTTAGCCTCTGTCGCTTAATCTCCTGACGACCTGCGTCCTATACATAGTACATAAAATCAAAGTCATTTGTAACCTTGTCTTTTGACATTAAGAGTCAGTTTTGAACTACACATAATTTGACGCTGGTCGTCAGGAGGCTTAACTAAAGCATACCCAAACCTGTTTCCTTAGTCGCATCCTACATCCACGGAAGAAATGGAGAGGTGTTATTCTAACCACACAGGGTAAAAAAGGTTTAAGTAAAGACTAAGGTAAGGTAAAAGGTTTTAGGTAGGTAAAGGTTTAAAACGTAAATTGTGCTAAAAGTGGCTACGTAACATGAAATTGTTAGGATTTTCTCTGTCACGTTTAATGTGCAATGCTTAGCTCATTTGGCTACATCACGCCTGTATTCCCAAATAAGACAAAGCACACGAAACGCTACATAGACAAAACCACGATTATTCCACGTTTCGTGGCCACTTCTAGCATTTTTAGTTTTAAATTGGCGGGTGATAATAGTAACAGGTTGCTAGCCTATCGCCTAAAATATAAGGTAAAGTCACCGGTAATGGACAAAGAACCAGTAATGGACAATGACTCTAATTTACTACACACTAAGGAAAAGTCATTTGTTACAATCAATTCACAACTCTATGGTCTAAATTATGAATGAAGTGTCCATCACTGGTGCTTGTCAACTTAAACCGTCCATAACTGGTGCCGTCACCCTAATAGTAACAGGTTGCTACTAATGGACAAAGAACCAGTATTGGACAATGACCGTCCATAACTGGTGCCGTTACCTTACCTTCTATTTCTTTAGTCGTCTCTTACGACAGCCACGGAAATGTAGAGGTCTTATTCTCACCCGACACCTCATGGGTAATACGCAGGTATGTACAAATCATAGAGGATAGAACCTATAGAGAAACAATGTTCGCAACCCCGGTCCGCAAATAGTTTGTTGATTTCAACATACTAAACGTCACCGTCACTGTCACAGAAACTGTACAGAGCCAATAACCGTAGAGAAAAAGGCACTAGCGTTACGCGAGATCTTGGACCGGCCAATAAGAGCACAGCGATCACTTCAATTGTTTTGCGGAATAATTTCCGAACAACCAAGATGACATTAGTACTCTATAGGTTCTATCCTCAATGGTACAAATACACCTATATTCATAAACCGCAACCCATACAAACACTTCGTCACACCGCGTCGATATAAAAACTGTTATTGGGCGATACATTATTTTACGAGTGTGGCCACCTGTCTGCCCGTCGCGAACACAGATGGCGCGAGAGGCGAGGGCGTTTAACTGGAACTAGGTATTTGAGATTTTGTACTTATAATAGTTTTTACGCCGTGTGGTGTCGGGACTAGAATTTCTCCATTTCTTCCGTGGATGTCGTAAGAAGCGACTAAGGAGGTTTAGGTATGTTTTAGGCGACAGGCTAGCAATCTGTCACTATTATAGGTATTGCCCCTTCCATCTGTTTTCAAATCTAAAACTATGCTATAAGAAAGAAAGAAAGATAGATAAGTAAGATGCTATAAGAGGCTGCGAAGCGTGAAATAGTAAATCAGGGTTTTGTCTATGTATCGTTTTGTGTGCTCTGCCTACTCCATTTGAGAACATAGGCGTGAATGTATTGTATCTATGTAGGTATGTAATAGTTTTTACTGTGTCTTAAACTAGCCTTTGCCATTATATTCTGTTTTTGTTAAGATTTCAAGTTCAAGGGATAAAAATTGAAAAAAAAAATGGAATCCAAAGGTAACACTGGAAATGATTTGCGATAAAACTTTTAATAGTTTGTTATAGTTTTCGAAACTGTATCATTACTTGCGGCGATGCCTTGGGTTTCCTTACAAATGGATAAACCGGATCAATTTACAACACATTTTTATAAATGAATCTTTGTGTTAATCCAATGTATGCTACAGGTACATATGTACCTATATACATATTAAAGCAAGTTCCGTTTGCTTTTATAAAAGAGTAGAACACATGCATACATCCCATACATACATAATTAGTAGAATTAAAATATAACGTCGTTCTCGTGCTTTACACAACAATAAGCCGTTAAAGCTAAGCGTCCACAGGTCCGCATCGCACGCATCGGACGCATCGGATTCAATCAGATGTATGGCGAAATGCGATGCGTACGATGCGGACAGGTGGACGCACTTGTATGAGTTTCTATACAAAGAATACTACAATCCGTTACGTGCTATACGTCCGATGCGTACGATACGACAAGTGGACGCTTAGCTTTAGAGGCAACAGCGATGGGCTCGATAATTCAAAATTCGAACAAAACTGCTCGTGGCTGGTTTCATCAAGTTATCACTTCCATTTTTAAAATATTCAACGTCAAAAATAAATATTAAGGCTGGCAAGCGCTCAATTAAGTTACCGCAGGCGTTTGGTTACACTGTAAGGCCGGTCACATACATTCGGAATTTTTCCGTTCGGAATCCCGAATCGGAAAATCGAACGCAGTCAATCCATACAAAATCTATGGACCGCCACACACGTTCGCAAGCTTTCCGTTCGGAATTCCGAACGGAATTTTTCCGAATGTGTGTGGCGGTCCATTGATTTTGTATGGATTGACTGCGTTCGGAAAGTCTGATTCGGGATTCCGAACGGAAAAATTACGAATGTATGTGGCCGGCCTATAGCGCTTTACGCTAAAATGCGGTATCAAAAAAAAAAAACTTTTTAATGTTATCGGCCAGTATGCATGCTGATAGTGAGTTGCAAAATTATTTTATTGGTATAGACGCGCTAATAATAATAAATATACTTAATCACAGAATAGGAATAATAGCACTAGGTATGTACAGAAGGTTCACTCACGAACATAATTAGCGTAAAAATATTGTTGTCTCTCTCTACCGTTACCAGCTTGGCGTAGGAAAATTATTTCGTAGAGAAGGCCTGAACACGTAATTTCAGTTTGCTTTAGATGACATGCTAACTATCATACTACCTCTTCCATCTGTTTTCAAATCAAAAATTATGCTAGAAGTGGCTGTAAAGCGTGAAACAGTCGTAATCATGGTTTTGATTGACTGATTGATTGAAGTTCACTAACCACTGAAGTATACCACTTCACCTTGATAAGTGATTTTACCCGCCATACTGTTCCCGCGATCCCCCGTGTGGTGCCATGGTCCCCACCGTCACATGTCGCCACCTCGGGGGTGAGCGACCGCGCCGGTTTCGATTTTTTTGGATCCTTATCATCGTTACAATAAAAAGGAAATATTTTTGTACGTTTATTACATCGAATAAAATCACTAATACGTTACACAATTCCTGACAGGTGCATAGAAGTTAAAAGTAAAGCACTTCACCTTGATATTAGTGACCTTACCCGCCATACTGTTCCCGCGATCCCCCATGTGGTGCCATGGTCCCCACCGTCACATGTCGCCACCCCGGGGGTGAGTGACCGCGCCGGTTTCGATTTCCGGCCTCTAGTGCGGGACCCTTGCCTTGTACTCGATTATTGAATAGCTTATTGGTTAATTAAAATTTGAATAAATATTGCGCGTAATTATTGGTGATATTTTAAATGATTGTTTCGCTAATTCGATAGTGTTGTTACTTTGATGTAAATAATTTGGATTTATTTAGACATTATTGTACCATTCCTCATCATCGTCAGCACGGTATTGTAATTTTTGTATAATAATTATAAGTATGTCAGAATAGGAGCGAATGGCGCTCTGTTGTCTCTGCCTACCTCGCAGGGAATAAGGCGTGACGGTTATGTATGTACATACCTATGTATACATATAAATAATTTGGATTTGTTTAGACATTTATTGTAAAATGTTTTACCCTGAAATTGCTAAACGTGGCACTGGATTTTTGAATTCATGTGCTCTGCGTACCCCTCTTGGGAATACAGGCGTGAGAATATGTATGTATATGTATGTATGTTTTCCAAAGTGGGGCAGGCAGAGCACACGAACCGGTACATAGACAAATTCATGTATATTTTATGTTTTCAATTTGGATTTTTTTTCTCATTGTGAAGTATACCTACCTATTTAAAGGCTCGTTAGACGACATTTATTTGAAATTTCGATGACTCCATACAGAAAGATTACTTAACCCTTACTTTGACAATGCATAAACATAGACACAATCACGCCTGTATTCCCAAACGGAACACAGCAATCGTTACATTGTCAAAACCATGACTATTTCACGTATTGTAGGTTATTTTACAATGTCCACTGGACATACCTACTTCAAGTCTATCTTTTAGTATTTTGATTGTCTTTTTATAGGATAACTAAGGCCCTGTACAGACGACAGATTATCCGCAACCCGCAACGGACTTTTTGGTCTATGAAAATAGAACCCATGGAATTACATGCACATTGAATACAATCCATGCAGCCTTTTTGTGCGCCGCAGACTCGATCGCACAAGAAGTCTGTCATCTGCGCTGCCCCTAAGTGTCAAAGATGCTTGAAATGCTTGAATCAGTGTTTTTTTGACACTGTCAAATGTAAGGTATCTTTAAGTGCGTAATTTCAATAATTTCGCTAGCTACGAACATGAATTCACTTATCGTTTCCTCGAATATCGAATTTTGCCCGAAAACTTTGTTTGAACAAACTGATTTCAGGAAAACTTCCGAAGCTGTTTCGGTTTTTCTTGGAAACTAATTCATGAATTTGGTATCGCGATGGCCAATTATTAGATAGAGTGCGGAATAATCGCAGTCGATAAATTTAATGGTTGCGGTTGTGATTTTGACCACAAAAATAATATTATAGTTGTTAAAAAAAAACTTAGATTAGCTAAATTAAAACCCATGAATGAAATTAAGAGGTGTTATTCTAAACCCTAACCTAAATTAAGGGTTAAAAAAGTCAAAATGTAAAAAACACAAATACAGCCGTGATGTATGTACCTCTGTAACAGATGTAAAAACTTAAGACGAATCCAGGAAAACATTTACATGTGGTTTATACAAAACTGTATCTCCAAATAAAGAATGGAGAGCACACGAAACGTTATACGGGCAAAACCATGACTATTCTAGGTTTAAACTTACATAAGTATATGGGGAATAATAGTGACAGGTTGCTGGACTGTCGCCTAAAGCTCCAACATATATCCTTAGTTGAATCTAATAATGGCATTCACTGAAGAAATGGAGCTACTATAATACAACAGGCCTACGAAGACAGACAAATCGGAATGCACCGAAATTTACATGAGTTAAGTAGCTTAATTTTTTTTCAATGGTTTTTGGATAGAAGATAAAAATATTTGTTTGGCTAGACATGTCACGGCACAAACACCCTTCCCTACAACTTTTTTATACCATGTTTAAAGCAAGTTCATTCTAATTTTATTTCGTTTGATTTGATTTGATTTTCATTTCATTTAATTTCATTTTCATTATTTCATTTTCATTTCATTTCTTAAAATTTATCACGTTTCTTTTCTATGCCGGGGATTAAAATACGCAGGCAACTAGAACACGGGTGGGGTAACTGTGCTTATGCGCTCGTATGGACAGTGTTGCCAACGCAGTGGTTTCCCAACAAATCTGGTTGTTTGAGGTCCCTTTAGGGCTGATTTAACCGAATAAATAATATTCATGGAACAAGACATTTTTATCAGCTGTTTTAATGAAACAATAATTAAATCTACTCCCATGTGGTGTCAGATTGAGAACCTCTCCATTTCTTCCATGGACGGCGCAAGAGGTGACTAAGGAAATAAGTTTAGGAATGCGTAACCGACAGGCTAGCAACCTGTTACTATTATATTTCTTACATCTGTTTATTAAACCTAATATGCTGAAAGTAGCCACGAAACGTGAAATGGGCATGGCTATACTACAGACCTTTAGGTACTTAAAAGATGGTAAACAATCTTGACCTGTCTTTTTATTTAAACATACACTTTATAAATCAAAATCTTTACATTTTACAAATTAGGTATGAAAAAATCATTTACTTTCATAATTGAATTGTATATTGTAACAATTTTCATTTTTAGACTGTGTATTTCAATAAAAAGACATGTCAAGATTGTTTACCATCTTTAACGTACCTAAAGGTCTCTAGTATAGTCTATGTAACGTTTCGTGTACTCTGCCTACTTGCGAATACAGGCGTGATTATAGGTATGTATGCATATCATTTACTCTAAAATTTAATTTTTGATTACTTGAATTGGTTTTAAGTGGGCTAATTTTGTTTTCGGTGGTGGAGTTTTTTCTATGGCTATTAAATTCATTTTTGAGGTCATTGAAAAACAATAGAAAAGAATGCTTGCCGTTACAAAATTTAACAAATGACAATCAAAACAATAAAATAATAAAATTATCAATTACAATTTTTGTCTGAAAATCTGATGATTAGCAGTGGTTTGTGATAGCTTTTTAGACTCTAACCAGGGGATTTGTTAGACATAGTTGGCAACACTGCATATTAAAGTGAGCCGAGTTCAAACGTTACTATGCAGCACACGTGGCCGCCACATACGTAGCTACATGTCCTGTAACTTTCCTTTGCCGATATTGTGTGCGATTCCGTTGAATAAAGTGGTATACTGCCTAAGTAGCGTTTTGATTACTATAGGTACTATCGCGAACCGGGATTGTTGAGCCGCTTACCTATGTTTGTAACTTGGTCGTGTAATACTAATCCAATAGCTGACTTCTAATCGGTCACATCGGTCATTGATTACACGTCTAAATTGCGAACAGTGGCAAGTGGCTCAACAATCCCGGTTCGTGACTGTACTGTACCTACATACAATCTGTGTTCCCTAGTGCGGTAGGCAGAGCACACGAAACTTGATAGGCAAAACCATGATAATAACTACATATATATATGGCTTCACAGCCACTTCTAGCATAGTTGTTGGATTGCAAAGATGGAAGAGGTCGAATTGTGACGGGTTGCTAGCCTGTCGCCTAAAACGTATTCTATACTCTGTTTATTTAAGATTTGATTTTTAACTGCCAAAATCTAATACATTTTTGAGTAATTATATGTCATAAGGCTTCGCCGCAAACACTGATAGCTTTTGTATTGAAAATACTATAACAAACAGTATTAGGTGTTATTGAAGTAATCATTTCCAGTTTTACCTTTGAATTCCAGAGAAAAAAAAAATCTGTTGAATTCTTAATCTTAACATAAACTATGTTGGACTTTTTCACACGAAAATGTCATAATGGTATGACGTAAAATATTCTACTTAGTAATCAAATCATTGTATTAGCTGTGAAAAGGTCCAAAACGGAGTTTAAACATTGGTTTAGGTATTTTAGGTACTCCTGAACTAAAAATATTAACTAACTATTGAAATCATTACATTGTGTTGAAGCACCTACGTTTGATTTCGAGAGATAGGATGCCATAATTAATTAGTTGATATTATTTACAAAAAAGATTCAATTCCGAAATTACCGATGTAGAGCGTAAAAATGGTCTCATTCCGTAAAATGACACAGAAATACGCCGTCGATTTGTGAAATAAAATAAATAAAAGGAATTATTTTATTCCCCGCAGATAGCCAATATAAAAATGTGATAAGGCAAGCGACATTTTTAACTAAATTACAACTATCTCGCAAAAAGCATATCGCGAACAAAGTGGTTTGAGAATCAACACGATATAACACAAAGCGAGTTATAACGGCCTACATACAACTACCGGAACTGCTTTCGAAGAAGATCGAAGCATTTGCAAGTAACCTATAGACTACTGTTTTAGTACCACACAAGAAAATAACTGCGAAACATAAGCAGCAATGGAAAGGTTCTTCAAAAAACGGTCTAGGTTAATTCGCATGCGCCTCGGTCGTCTCGAGGGCATACGGTACTCACTAGTCAAAAGATCCTAACTCTGCTAATAGCTCCAATACAATCCCAACTGTATGTAAGTACCTTAAGTTACAAATTGGCTTGAGAGCGTCGTGATTAATGGCGGTTTGGTCGGCGCTCGGGCCCGGTCGCCAGCAATCGGTCGTATTCGGGTTCCGCCGGCGCGCACGTGCACACGATATGGAATATTAAAACGATGTCCGTCAGGCTAGGAACGATACCATCTACCGGGCTCCCAACTTTGCGGAGGACCAAAAAGTTTCCCAATTGAAACACGAATGCTTAATCACGTTACATGGGCCATTGGTTTAAATCAATTTTAATAGTTACGCTAGAGACGTCAAATGAAACGTATTTAGGATTTCATAAAGAGTTAGCAGGATGGCGGGCAGTCTATTAGTATTTAATGGAATTAAGGTTCTCCACATTTCTTGTCTAAAGTTGCAATAGTTCAGGTTTCTTGGGACGAACTAAGTATTTATTAAATTATTTGTCTAGACTACAGAATGTTGCTCTAATTGTATTGTATGGTCGAATAGAGTTTTCGAAGATTAGACGTTATTCATTTTGAGTGCTTACTGCATTTCAATAAAATCGTAGTATTTTTCAACTTTATATCTGAAGGCGGTTTTTGAATAATGCATTTGTGAATAAGATTTCGGAGAGCCAACCTGTATTATTGTAGTAAGAAGCGTAACTTTTGCAGAAAACGGTTCATTTACGTAGCTAAATAATTTGAAACATCACCTAAAATGTTTTTTTAATTTCATTTATTCTTACAGTATTTTTAAAATACAAATCAGTTCGACCTTTAATAAAAATCTATTCAAAGACCTCAAGCAAAAAGTTATAACTTAAGAAATCCAAATTCTAAAAGATTTCGTTTAGAAGCTGGCAGTTGGGTCGCGGCATGTCTCGTCGCGGGCAGGTGTCCTCAGCGTACCAGTTTGCGACCACAACGCCCTCAGCTGTTCTTATTTCAAAAAAACTCGGGTTCGAGCGCTTGAATTGGAAAGGTCGTTAACATTATTGATTTAAGCGTGTTCCAATTTATAGTTTGAATTTTTGAGACGTGACAATTGTTGAAATATGGACATCTTTGGTAGCGAATAGTTTTAAAAATGAGTCTTTTTCTTTGGAATGGTTTGCAAAAAGATACACATGCATAGGTACATCATACCTGTATTCCCAAACGGGGTAGACATAGCACACTTAACGCTATATGTATAGACAAAATGATGACTATTTCACGTTTTGTTCACATTTCTAGCATAAATTTTGTAGGTTTTAAGGTGGCAGCTAAAATAGTGACAGGTTGATAGCACAAGACGCAAGTTTATTTTTGATTTAAGGGCGAAGTGTTATTCTTTTACAATCATCAATTTTTACTTTCATAAAACACTAAGACTAAGACAGACAATTTAGCAACAAAGAAAAGTTCAAAAAGTCTGCTAATAGATTTCGTTGTAAAATAAAAGCATTTCAATTATTCTAGCTCCAGAACTCAGCCAGTGCTCACGTCTGGCGGAGCACTGAACCGATCGCCGACTATTTCTTTTGTCGCCAGACTGAATTTCTTATGATACCTAAGAGTTTTATAAGAAATCCTTGGTCATAAATCATAATGATTGTTTTTATATTGACTGCAATTTAAAACTATGTAGGGGGAAAGTGGGTACCTTGATACACGGGGCACATAGATACGGCTAGCATAGAAACTAAACGAACGACCGTGCACTGTTCATTCACACACACATAGACACCACCAACGGGCCCGATCAGCTGCCGGAATATCGCCGACGCTCGGTCGGTGCGTCGCAGACGACAAGTACGGATACGTTTTTTTAGGTTGAGACTAAAATTTCGTCAATTATAAGAAGTGTATCATTTGGCAGTGTTGTTTTGTTATTCGAAAGAGTCCATATTATGCAGTAAGTATATACACTAAAGAACAATATAAAATGTATTTTTTTTCTTAGTTACTTTCAGTATTTATTTAATAATAATTAAAATTTTAAAAAGTACTTTGGGGCACATTGATACGAAGGTCAATGGGGTAGATTGATACTATATCAACAGTATGAGAGTAGGTAAGTTTTTATTTTTCTTTCAGGAAATGGTTCGCACATAGAAAAAAAGGCTGATAGAGTGTCTATAGATTAAACTGTCGAGGGATCTGCAATTTCTGCTGTGATTAATGGCACTTTATCTACAAGAAAGGCAGCAAATAAAGATAGCAAATTTACTACATCGATTTGAAGTTAATTTGTTTTAAATGAGAATGAATTTCATAAGTAAAGTTTATAACCAAGGAATACATGCATTTTACTTTGTTTCTAAATAAATTTATGTTAATAATGTATGGAGATGTTTAAGTGAATCTAAGTGCCCCTGGCCTGTATGAATGCACCCCGTATACGGGGTAGTTTGTTACGAAACCCATGTCTCAGAAAAAAAAATCATAAAAAAAATTAAGTGCATTTTTACAGACAAATGTGAATGTACGTTTGTACCCAGATACATACTAGACCTTTGAAGAATAATTTTGTTGCAGTTGCTCTATGCCTCTTCTTTTTATCGGCGAAACAAAAAAAACCGTATCAAGCTGCCCCCACTCCCCCTAGTTGTCGGAAAGATCGTTTGTTGTGAAGTCGTAAAGTTTATTGTATTTAATTAGCTGTTATGCTATACATACTTACTTACTTACGTACGTACTATAGCTAATGCCCTATTGAATGCGTCATTGTATTTAAAAAAATGTTATGAACGTCTTTGTTATTAGAACATTGTCTTCGATACTGCGAGTATTTAATCAGTTAATCACCAATTTGCTTAGTCTGATTGACCTAAAAATAAAACCAATCAACGTGAACATCAACTTCTAATCGAAATAAAAGTTCAAGGCTGCAAAAAGTATTTGCTTTTACCGTGTTTTGAGAAAAAGTAGAAGATTATATTGGTTTGTGATTATTGTTAAGGTAATCAAATCGATTACGAATTTATGGATAACAGTATTACTAAGTTATTCATCAATTTTCGCGTCCAAACAACACACAGTGACCTCGAACTCCCACGAGCGAGGTGAATCAGTAACTCCAAGGTCCATCCCAGTAAAAGGAACAACCATTCTCAAGGCCGCGCCAGAACCACGTCGCGGAGCCCTTTCAAAGCAAACGGAGCTCATTTTATGCTGGTGTTTGTGTGAAATGAAATTCTAAGTAACTCATTTTGTGTATTAGTATGTATCATGAGGATTTTCTTCATTAAACGTTTGCTCACCCACTCGTGCTAAGGTCTTAGCTAATAAAGTAAAGGTACTCGTAACCCTGTAGAACTCTTGACTCGCCTTTTGACGGTGATTGAAAATGAAGCTGATACTTAATTCGCGGGTATTTTATTTAGGTGGATGCCTTTACCTGCGCACATCCGTTGCTTTGCCGGCTAAGTCTGGGCTTAGAGCGCCGGCACACATCTTGTCCTCTCGTCTGTGTCGGACATTCCGGTCGAGTTCGGCCATTTCCGGGACTCACGACACGACCTTTCCTTTTTTGAATTTTATATGTAAGTATACACAGTATTGCGTACCTGGTAACGTTTTGGGTCCTATAATGGTTTTATAACAGAGTATTGCGAAATTGTTGTATTAAAAAATATTTTTAAAATCAACTGCCCCTAAACATGCAATTGATAACATTGTCATGTTTATGAAAGTAATTATAGGTCCCCGGCATATAATTTGGCAAGGTTTTAAGTAATGGCAGTCCCGCGTAGTTGTTTCCGTGTTAAAGCAATGCGCGCACTTACCCCCACTGCTTTAAAACTTGCCAACTTAGACGCCGTACACAATAATTAAGTATGTATAAGATATCTACAGTACTACTAATCCTATGAAACTTGTCGAGTCGATACAGATAAATTACAGCAAACACCACATCCATATTTCCTCCAAACTTAATTGTTACGGAACAGTTTATAATATTTCATTACGCATAAATTGAACGTCCCTTCGGGGAACTAGTTCGCCGTACTGCAGCGCGGCAGAAGCTTGCCGAGTTTGCCGGCATCCCCGATAGATGGCGTTGACAGGTTGAAGCGCTAAATCTGTGATTTCAACGTTATGCGTCTTTGTACCGCGGGGTGACACCATGACGACAATGAGTTCTGTCAGGGGGGTGTCACTCCGCCATTCCGCCGCCGAGCTACAAGTACATACCGGCGGCCTCATCGATGAGTCCTATTCAGTGGTTGCCGCGCACTGGCCCGTAGCGCACGCGCGCGTCTCGTACGAAGTACGATTAAGTTAAGTTAAGTAAACGCGTGTGATATTTTCATTGCCAAAATTAAATCAATAAAATACTGCATTGCAATGCAGCCGATTGTCGGAACATTGAAAACAATAGTAATTGTCAGTTTTTCTCGGTTCCGTCAAGTAAGAAAGACAGCGAAATATTCATTGCTAATTTATATCTACTTTCATGGTAGGTATCTAAATCTAAAACAATAATTACACACACAAATCTTTTATACCATATACCTACTATACCTAATACTTATTTGAACTGAGTAGGTACATATGAACTACAATTTTAAGTTAGTGACAATGATAAACGACAAGAATGCAACATAAGTAGTCTTGTACCTATAGTATACCTAAAATATAACTATACCCGGGAGGTTTAGGTACTTACCTAAATGTAAATAAACTTACTATTATCTATTCTGTGCCTGTGTTCCCAAATGAGGTAGGCAGAGCACACGAAAAGTAATATAGACAAAACCATGATTACGTTTATATCAAGCTTTCACAGTCACTTCTAGCATAGCTTTGGGTTTCCAAAGTTGGAACTTGGAAGAGGTAGAATAGTGACAGGTTGCTAGTTTCTCGCCTAAAATATACCTAAACTTATTTTGTTAGTCGCCTTTCACGACATCCACGGAAGAAATAGTGAGGCGTTATTCTATCCTGACACCACGCGGCTAGTTATAATAGGTAGGTATTTAATTGAAGTATTGACTTGACAACCCTATTTTCGGGTCATCTGACAAGGTGTGGAGTAATGTCGACCTTCGAGCGGCGCCAGAGAGCTCAATGTCGGCTGCTAGCGTGCGGTCCGTTTGTTAATAATAATTATGTAGGCACATAAAAAGGCGGTATTTGTGAAAATCAAAGCAGTGAGGCTTCTGTACTTGTACTATTATCTATTCTGTGGTTCTGTTCATAAGTACTGGCATAATGTAAAGTATATTAGAGTTTTATTGCGTCTCGGAAAACTGCAATAAACTTTTATCCTTATTCACAGTTACGCATTTTAATGCGTGTTGGATTGATAGCGTAAAATTACGCATTTGTCATCTAAATACGTAATAATGTGTTCTAATTAAATGTGTCTTGCATTTAATTATTAGAAAGATGAGTAAGTAACGATTAATATGACAAAATTTACCTTTCAATTTGTAAAATTACGAAGAATAAAAAAGGCAGTACGTGCCAAATATAATGTACATATTGCAAATTACTTAATTAAGTAGTACTTAATTCATTGCAGCATCATGTTTTTTTTTCAATTATTTTACAAAAGAAAAACGGCTAGGACTTTTTGTAATTTTGTGGCTACATTTTATGTTTCAAATCGATTAAAACATTCTTAAAATGATAATGAAGACTTACACTAGTTTTACATGCGGATTGTATCACATTTTAAAAGTTCAGAGTAAAAAAAAAACTTGATCTACACTTAGGGGAACATAAGGGTAGCAGTTGGCATGAAAGACCGCCTTTATAATTATGATCGACTTATACTCGTACATGGTGCTCGTGAGCATTGCGAGAGATTTCAACCACGAATTCCAGAGGCTATAAGAAGTAATAAATGTTATATGAACTTAGGTCGAAACACGATTTTTTTTACTATTATTAAGGCACGTTTAATTATTATGTATGAAAATTTAAAAAAAAAACGTGTTTCGACCTAAGTTCATATAACATTTATTACTTCTTATAGCCTCTGGAATTCGTGGTTGAAATCTCTCGCAATGCTCACGAGCACCATGTATGAAACTTACTGCTGCTGTCAGAAATGACAGTTAATGCACTTAATCATGCATTAAATACGTTATCTTCTGTTTCTGCTTGATATTGTATTCTAAGTCAACCCATTTAATTAAATATGCTATGAATGTCTAAGTAAGCTTTAGGCATCAGGCTAGCAACCTGTCACCGTACTTCTTTGATCTAAAATTATACTAAAGGTGTCTACGAATCGTGAAATAGCCTGTATTTTGGCTGCGTAAATTGTCATGTGCTCTGCCTACCCCGTTTGGGAATACAAGCCTGATGTTTATGTATATAATTATCAAGGTATTATTAAGGTTAGCATGAAGAGATCCCTGGAGGGACATGGTCGCCTTAGTTGTTCTTTTCTATTCTTGTTATATTTGGTTGTTTTGTATAATAAAGAGTATACATGCAAACACATACACACATTCACGCCTGTATTCCCTAACGGGATAGGCAGAGCACACAAAATGTAAATTAGACAAAACCACCACGTAGCCACAATTAGCATGTCAGGTTTAAACATAAAAGAAAGAAGCTTGTCTCCTAAAATAATATAGGTACATAAACGTGCCTTAGTCCTCATGACATCCACAGAAGAAATGGCCATGTGGTATTCAAAACACGATCCCAAATACTACTATTAGTATAAATCTATTACAATAACCAATAATAACAATTTAACCTCTAAATCCTTTATCTGACACGTCAAAAAATCTATTTGACTGACAAATAATTCCCCGCATCTCGTCCCCGCACCGTGCCCTCCTAAACTGTACAGGGTGCTCAAAGGGCGGGGTTAGACTTGTATAAATATTCAACAGAGGTTAACAGAGAGGTGAACAGCCCTTATAAAAATATACTGAGATACGCCTATGGACTCCTGGTAGACTGTCGCTGAATTCAGTATTCATTGAACGATAGAAAGGCTTAATGAGTCGTGTTTATTTTAGACTAGCTTCTGCCCGCGGCTTCGCACGCGTTAAATTCGGGCTAACACAGAAGAGATTTCGGAATTATTATTAGGAAGCGCCCGCCAAAATAGCCAGCTAGCAGACATTAGATTTTTTCCTACTTTATCGACACTTATCGTCATATTTTGGAAAATTCAAACAAAATCTTTATAAATTGTAGCCTATGTGCTATTCTGAAGTATAAGCTACATTACTGTGAAGTTTCATAAAAATCCATTCAGTAGTTTTTGCGTGAAGGAGTAACAAACATCCATCCATCCATACATCCATCCATCCATACATCCATACATCCA
>BHDV01006900.1:63555-75825 GCA_005406045.1 Adoxophyes honmai
ATACAAGCGTGTTGTATCAGTATACGTTGCCCGATTTGAAAAACTGTGTTAGATGCATTCATATACGTCACTTTATTTCCAAAACAAATAGGAATATCGGTATGAAATTTTTGTGGTTGGTAAATATAGACATCCTAATCACAAAAATGCAAAAAAGTAAAAATCTGAAAAATGTCACTTGTACCAGTATACGTAGGAGGTATCGTAAGAGTGTGTACACACATAATATATGTTTGAGACATTGACCGTGTCAATCTATTTGTTAGCTGACTGTATTCACCATTTTGTTCGGCGATGAAGGTCCTCGGGTCAGGTAGGAACGGCGGCTCCGCCATGTTCAAGTTATCAAGCTCTTCTTTCTCCTTCTCATTCTTCGTATATCTGAAAGGGATAGGTAGACATAGTTTGAACGTTTCTTTGTAGACTACCTTAGATATTAAGGTTCCTTAAGGGTTCCTTCATTCCTGCAGAGGTACAGAACCCTAAAAAACAACTTGTGGGAAAGACACCAATAGAGAGATCTCTTTCCAGGCAGAGGTTATGCCCGGAAACCGAATTCCACAGAGAGAAAGTTGGAAGTTGTATTTACGCAACTTCGTCGAAACTTCGATAGCGCGATGTAGGATCGTTTAGTTCGGCTATTCGATGCATGTGGCGCTGGGGTGCCAGACTCACTGGTTGGCTTTCAGGAACTGCTCCACTTCTCTGATGCGGGCGTTGATCTCTTTGTAGAACTGGGTTCTAATGGCGTCCTGCTCTTTCTTTATGCGGAGCATGTCCATGTGCTCTTTCACACTGAACACGAACAGGTCTGCGAAAGTGATAAAAGTTTATGGTAAATAATTAATAAGTTATGAAACCTGTAACCTGCATTGTTTATAAAATAGGTGATGACAATAATCACTTAACCATCAGATCTCGCCAAATTGT
Organism: Adoxophyes honmai; assembly: GCA_005406045.1. Taxonomy (NCBI): domain Eukaryota; kingdom Metazoa; phylum Arthropoda; class Insecta; order Lepidoptera; family Tortricidae; genus Adoxophyes; species Adoxophyes honmai. Next base: position 64,486 of record BHDV01006900.1, read on the forward strand.
CAGATCTCACCTATTAAATCTCGCCTAACTATCACATCTCACTTAACTATTAGATCTCGCCTAACTATCAGATCTCACTTAACTATCATATCTCGCCTAGCTATCAAATCTCATCTAGCTATCAGATTTTGCTTAACTACCAGATCTCGCCTAGCTATTAGATCTCGCCTAGCTATCAGATCTCGCCTAGCTACCAGATCTCACCTAGCTTTCAGATCTTGCTTAGCTACCAGATCTCGCCTAGCTATCAGATCTCGCCTAGCCATCAGATCTCGGCCAGCCATCAAAATCTCGCCTAGCCACGATTCAATTTTTTTTTGTCTCACCTTGATATCTATTGGGAACTTCATCGGCCAGAGCGAAGCTCCTCGACGCCTCGCTCAGCAGGTCTATCATGGACCGGGCGGCGCGCACGCACACGCTGCCGCCGTCTATGGTCGCGGGCAGCTTCAACCCCTATCACATCCCAACGAGCTATCTAACTTGACTATCAGATCTCATTTATTAGATCACGCCTAGCTATCACATCTCATCTAACTATCACGTCTCAACTAGCTATCAGATCTCGGTTAGCTATCAGGTCTCGGCTAGCTATCAGATCTCACCTAGCTATCAGATCTCAGCTAGCTATCAAATCTCACCTAGCTAGCAGACCTCGCCTAGCTATATAGTTTTATTCTTATAGGGTATAAGGTATATTCTTACCTTGATATCTATTGGGAACTTCATCCGCCAAAGCGAAGCTCCTCGACGCCTCGCTCAGTAGGTCTATCATGGACCGGGCGGCGCGCACGCACACGCTGCCGCCGTCTATGGTCGTGGGTAGTTTTAGACCCACTTTGAGGGCTGGAAATTCAAGTTCTACTGGTTCCCTGGAAGATATAAGACATACATACATACATAAACAGGGTGGCCGTATATTGACCGTGAGTGGCGTGAGTATTTTAGCCATTGGTCGGGTATACTCGTCTGAAAACCCCTGTGCAGTTCTTTTTTCGGAATTTTGATGAAAAAATACGAAAATCTGAAAATATTGCCTAGTCTTTTGTACTCCGGCTCTTAGACAACACCGTAGCATCGCAATGACGCCGACTAACGGGACTTGCGTACGGGATGTAAATTAAGTAATACACAGGGCGCAATGACCTGAAAAGCGATGAAACATTTGTCTCCCATAAGGTCAATAGGGAAAATTCGACCACTAGTTAAAATATTTACGGTTAATTTGTAACCGTCTTGGATAATCTTGTGTTGTATAATACGTACGAACGCGAACAGGGATCGTTGAGCCACTTACCTAAGTTTGTAACTTGGTCATGTAATACTAATCCGATAGATAACATGTGTCAATCACATCAGTCATTGATTACACGTCTAAATTGCGAACAGTGGCAAGTGGCTCAACAATCACTGTTCGTGACTGTAGTAGACTGTAGGAAGAGCACAAGACGCTACGTAGGCAAAACATGGCGTGTATGTATGTATCTATGCAAGTATTAAAAGGTTTTTTAGCATTTGTCGGGACCCGCTTGGAAATGGTAACCTTAAAAATAAACGATTTAATTAATTAAAAACAATATTTATTTTGATTTTCCATTTTGATTGATAGCTATAAAAAAAAAAACTTTTAATATTAAGTAATTACACACAAAAATAATAATAAAACAGGCTGTGTACGACCAATTGCTGGAAATAAGCCTCCTCCCAGCACAAGAAGACTCTGGAGATCATGAAAAAAAATTAGGCACACATTAAAAAAATATGTAAATCTCAAAAAAATCACAAAATAACAAAAGTATTTAAAAAAATCGTAGTAAAGTAACAACTCTTACCTCTTGACTTGAGTTTCCTTCTCTTCTTCCTCTTCGAAAACTCTTTTTCTGTTCGGTCTGAATCTTAGGGGACAGTGGAATCCCATTATAATGCATCTATAAGAAAACCGTCGAAAAACTAATAATTAATGTGACTGTTGCTTAATAAAAATCATTAACACACGAGTATTTGATGCCTAATTATGTAAAGTCGCACACATAACTTTATCTACATTTGTGTAATTAAAAAAAAATGTGCAAAGAACGGTTAAAATGGCAGCAATACGGAATTCCACAAACAATTGCGCATCGATCGGCGTCACAGGCTTGCGTCGCCAGCAGGATCGACCGCGTGTTCCAAATTTGAAAAATTAAAAATATCCCTTTTTTCGTTTAGTATTTTTTTATATGCTTATCGATGTCTCATTTTTTCTTGTGCTCCATTCCATCCCACCTTACTTCACCCTACCCCACCCGACCCACCTTCACCCCACACAATTTCACTCCACCCAACCTCACTTTACCCCCACTTACGGGTCAGGCTCGATCGGCTTCCGCTTCCTAGTGGGCATGCGCACGGCGCACCAGATGTTCAGCTTTAGACCCTGGAACTGGCGGTGGTACGTCGCTAGCTTCACAGACTCGTACTTTCGGATGGTATGGAATGTTCGATAACGATAGCGAACATTTTAACCCAACCCACTTCGCCCCACCCAACCCAAATTCACCCCATCCGACCCGACGTCACCCCACCCGACTGCACTTCACCCCACTCGACCCAACTTCGGTTCACCCCACCCTACCTGACCCTTCTTCACCCCATCCGACCCAGCTTCCTTAATTTAATCCCACCCAGTCCCACTTCATCTCAATCCACCCCACTTCACCTCACTTACGGATCAGGCTCGATCGGCTTCCGCTTCCTAGTGGGCATGCGCACGGCGCACCAGATGTTCAGCTTCAGACCCTGGAACTGGCGGTGGTACGTCGCCAGCTTCACTGACTCGAACTTTAAGTTCTTCTCCAGGTTCCTCAAGATGGAGTAGGAGGCGCATTGGATGGCGATGGAGAGTTGAGCGCGCAGCGCCAATCGGACCTGTTGAGGGGTAATGTTTTTTTCACATCACCTATTCGGAACGGGGACTTTCTACCCCGCTAGGAGGGAGCAAAGTGGCACTTTTCTGTTCAAGGACATTTGCTGTTTTATGCTTGTTAAATGTGTAATTCATTTTTTTCTTTTTTTCTGTAAGATAAATGTTATTTTTTAGGAGTCTAAATAATGAAATTTCTAAAATTTTTAAGATTTTTATTTTCTTCAAAGGTGATGTGAAAAGCAGTGTGTCACACGGTAGCATAATTATTTTCATCTTAGGCGTTAACACTTAAATCCCTCACTACGCTCGCGCTCGGGATTCTACTTTAGAATCCCTCGCTACGCTCGGGATTCCACTATAGGATCCTTCGCTTCGTTCAGGATTCAATGTACGCCCTCGCCGTAAATATATCATTTTGCTCCCTTGTAGCACAATCTATGTGGAAAGAGTCCGATAGATCTCTCTCCATGCAGATGTACTCGTAATAATAAGGATGTAGACTGGGCATTGACGTACAATAAACATTCACCTTGTAATGCGACTAAAATAGAAAGTGTCGTATTTAATGTAGCAACACATACCTTACGTGATTTTCGACTTTGTCGGGTTGACTTTGTTTGTTTACCTTTTTTTAAGTACCTAAAAGTCTCTACTATAGAAGTTCCAAAATTCTGGAAAAAACACTTCACAGGGGTTTTCAGACACGTATACCCGATCCCTGGATAAAAGCCAAGTATTTACATACATACATACATACATACATACCTTCACGCCTATATTCCCAAGAGGGGTAGGCAGAGCGCATGAATTCAAAAGCCAAGTATTTAATATAAGAATATGACTTACTTCGTTGTAACTTTCCGCTTGCAACTTCGTGTATTGTCTTGAGTTGGCCACAAATTCTTCGAGCATTTCCAGCATCTGATAATAATGTAAAAAAAATGTTAATTCGACTCAATTTGACATTGAGTGTAAGGGGCAGCGCAGACGACAGACTTTTTGTGCGATCGAGTCTACGGCGCACAAAAAGTCTGCGTGGATTGTATGCATTGTGCGCCGGACTTTTTGCGCGTCGTGTGCGTTACTGCATATAATTCCATAGATTCTATTTCGTCCCATCCGACGACTAAAGTCACTTTTACAAAATATATTTTTTCTCCCTAATCCAACAGCGTCTGATTTGCTTTAACTGCCTTGTGTATTTCGTGACATGTGACACTGAAATTGCAATTAAATCGTGAGAGAAAAAATATCAGAAAAATATACCGAACCGCCCATACTTCGGTAATTTTGTTATACCGAACACCGAACACCAGTGCTAAAATACCGAACGGGCCGGTAGAATACCGAACACTTGGCAAGCTTGATCTGATACCATAGAGGACAGAACCTATAGAGTACTAATGTCATTGAATTTGTTCGAAGACGATTCCGCCAAAGCATGGCGGCGTTTGCTGTGCTCTTAGGGCCGGCGCTGACTGCCGGCATGGCACGGCGTGGCAAAGGATTTTGTTACTGATCTGAGAAGGCCGCGGCATGCCACAGCGTGCCGAAGCATTTCACAGGTTAAATTTTTGGATGCTGCAGCACGATTTGCCGTGCCGTCCTCTGCCATGCCGGCAGTGAGCGCCGGCTCTTATTGGCCGGCCCAAGATTGCGCGTAATGCAGTGGCTTTTTCCTCTATGGTCATTGGCTCTTTACAGTTTCTGTGACAGTTTGTAAGTTGAAATAAACTGACGGTTTGCGGAACTGGGTGGCCATCATTGTTTCTCTAGTTGGTCTGTCCTCTATATCTGACACCCACCGGCAGCGCCTCCACGCACCGCTTGGCCAGCTCGTTGTCGTCGCAAGCCTCCTGGTTCTGCCACAGGTGGAGCTACGTGTTCATCTGGGTCACAATCACAACCCAGGGGTCTACTTGACACTAGACTCAATTTTGGAGCTAACTATTTCGAGTTTACTGTTTATTGAGACACTTCTACACAATCTGACAAACTTTTTTACAATCTGATACACTTTTTATGATCTGTCACACTTTTTCCACAATCAGACACACTTTTCCTCAATCTGACACACTTTTCCACAATCTGACACACTTTTACACAATCTGACACCCTTTCACACAATTTAACACACTTTTGACACACTTTTCCATAATATAACACATTTCTACACAATCTGACACACTTTTCCACTACGGCACCCACCGGCAGCGCCTCCACGCACCGCTTGGCCAGCTCGTTGTCGTCGCAAGCCTCCTGGTTCTGCCACAGGTGGAGGTACGTGTTCATCTGGGTCACGACCCGGGGGTCTGGCAGACCGTCGCAGCGGAGGTATTGTTGCCACTGTAAAAAATGGGTTTACAAAAACACATCTTCATGTTTTAGAGGTGTCTAAGGAAACATACATACATACATACATATCGTCACGCCTCTTTCCCACAGGGGTAGGCAGATACTACTTTGTTCCACTCGCTACGATCCTGACATACCTCTTTTGCTTCATCCACATTCATCAATCTCCTCATACATGCTCGTCGGTTTCGGGTACTCTTGACCTGACCTGTTTCTAAAACGTCCGCGATTTGGTCACGGAACGTCCGTCTAGGTCTTCCCCTCCCACTGCACCCATCCACATTCCCCCTATAAATTTGTTTTGTCAGTATTCTAAGGAAACAGGTCAGAATAATACTTTAAACCTCGGGGTTCCGCGATACCCCTGAAGGGGTTCCACGGGAATGTGAAAAAAAAAACACCACGGACAGACGGACGGATGGATAACCAATACACTTTTAAAAATTGTTGGGTTCCGTCAAATATTTCGCTTTCCAAATGGTTTCCGTCACCAAAAAAGTTTGAAGCCTGGTGCTTTAGACGACAATCTAAAAACTTGTCGCTATTATACCCGCCAACTTCGAACCTAAAACTGCTACGTAACATTTCGTGCGCTCTGCCTACCCCAAGCCATTTAATGTAAAAAAATGGTTAGCTGATAGTCGGGTTTATAAAGCCCTTGAACATGAAAGTACCGATACTCATAGTAAAAAATTTTTCATCACACTTGCTCGTCAATGGTGGTGTTACAAGCGCGTATCCTTCAGTACAAAGGCCTAAATTGTAACCGCGGGAGTTATCATTACATCCTATGGGAGGTAAAGTTTAGTTTTAAAAATTGCAAAAGTTAGTATAGGTACGTTAGTTCAGACTAAGGAGGTTACAAATGTAAAAATAAAAATTCTGCTATTAAAACTTTAGGGCCAATTTTTAAATGCAAAATTAATGTATGCATTATGAAACTGTATTAATTTAATACTTTGGATGTATGTCAACGCGTTTTTTAATATGCATTTTTCGTAAATTTGTTTGAACCTTTTTGGTAGAATCTGGCTGTTTGACCATTCGAATTCTGTACGAAACATAGTTCTTGTCTGTGGTATATGATTAAAAAAAGTGACAATAAACCTAAACGCACTGACAGCAGTGACAGCGCAAAAGGAATAGCGCGGCGCGGTGACGTTATGTCATGAATTTTCTTTAATTTTTAGTTTTTCCTCGCAAATGTGATGAAAAACATTGTGTGTAACACGGGGAGTAAAGGACATTATAAACTCGAGGCATAAAAGCCCTCCGCCTGCGGCGTCGGGCTTCTAACAGCCTCTCGTTAATAATGTTCCATTTCCTCCCCTAGTTTCTCAATGTACTATAAAACACGTTAACATAAACACACGCCTATATTGCCTGATGGAGTAGGCAGAGCACACAAAAAGTTACATAAATAAAACTATGACTATTCCGTGTATCGAATATACGTTTAGCACAGATTACTAAATAGTTCCTAAGTTAGATAAAAAAGGCATAATGGCATAGCTTGTTGCCTAATGTATGCTTAGTTGGTTTGGACACATAGAGAGGATGGATGAAAGAAGACTGACAAAACAAATCTATACGGGGAATGTGGATGGGTGCAGTGGGAGGGGAAGACCTAGACGGACGTTCCGTGACCAAATCGCGGACGTTTTTGAAACAGGTCAGGTCAAGAGTACCCGAAACCGACGAGCATGTATGAGGAGATTGATGAACGTGGATGAAGCAAAAGAGGTATGTCGGGATCGTAGCGAGTGGAACAAAGTAGTCTCTGCCTACCCCTGTGGGAAAGAGGCGTGATGATATGTATGTATGTATGTATTGTTGCCTAAACACTTATCCCTTTCTTTCGTGGATATCGTAAGAGGCGACTAAGGAAATTGGATAAACTATGGAAGTGCTGACTTTGTTGGTCTTTGAAAAAATATACTTACTTCCGCCATCATTTGTTTCTTGTTTTCGAAAGTCATTTTCTCCTTTTCGAATTCTGTAAGTAGAACAAAACTTGTGCGTAATGTAGTATGTCAAACATTTTATACTGAATAAATCATATACCTATCAGAATAGTCAAAAAAGTTACTATAAAAAAACTATTAAGTACGTTACTTTTTTCAAACATTTAAAATGGCGGTCACGGAGTGGAATCCGTACCAATAATGTGAAAGTGTGTTTGTTTGTTTGTTTGTTTGTTTGTCCGTATTTCACGGCTAAACGGAGCGATGGATTGACGTGATTTTTTAGGTAGAGATAGTTTAGGGCATGGAGAGTGACATAGGCTACATTTTTGTCTCTTCAAAACCCCCCCATTTCCCTAAAGTGAGGAGTGGAAGTTTTCAATGTAGAAAAATACTATGCCATCAGATTAAATAACTCTGTAGTACCTACAACAGAGTGCCCAATTTTTCATTTTTTTTTATTCCACTCCGTGATTATTCTAAGTGTATGAAAAAAAGTAACGTAATAGTTTTTTTAGTAACTTTATTGACTATCTGTATCAATTGTCTTTTGCACTCACTCTGAAACAATACACAAGCCTTTTGCAGCAAGTCTCTTCTAATTTCTTGTTCCTCATTGTCTTTTGCAAGCAGTTCCGCTCTTTCGCGAGCCAGGGCAGCCTTTTTCTCTTTCGCACCCGCTAGAATCGCTTGCCTGGAAAGAGACGGTATGATTTTAGTGTGTTAAGTCTTCTAACGCTGGTGTAGTGACAAGACGAATGTCGTTTACATGATTTGAACTTGTAATAATAGTAACATTAATTTAGTATCTTTGGACTATTTACATCAGTCACATAGTCCTATAATTAGGCAAAATGCCTGTGCCATGGGTATTAGACAACGGATAAACTTTAATAGATAAACATCCAAGACTTGAGATCATTCGTATTCATCATACAAACATCTGCTGCGGGAGTCGAACACGGGACCTTAGCTTCACAGTCAGAACCTCTAGTGTAATGAAAACGATTTTGCAGTCGTTGACGAATTCGTTTGCAAGTTATCGCAAAATTGTATGCAAACTGTGACAGCGCCGCCAGCGGAACGTTTGCACAACTGCACGTCTCCATACAATTCCGTGATAACTCGCAAGCGAATTCGTTAACGAGATCATCGTCGTTTTCATTACACTAGACGTACAGGTTCTTTAACCGCTGAGCTATCCAGTCGTCAGAGCGTCTAGTGTAATCAAAACGATCATGAAACGACAACGATTTTGTTTGCGAATTAACGCGAAGAATCTATGGAGACGTGTCGACCGCGGCAGTAAAGTGCAAACGTTCCGCATGGAGGCGCTGTCTCAGTTTCCATTTTCCATACAATTTCGCGTTTATTCGCAAACGAAATCGTTATCGATTCATGACCGTTTTATGTAAACTAAGCACTCAGCATACTTATAATATGTCAGCTTTACAAGGTAATTCAGAAACGTAATTGTCAAACATACCAATTCTCTGGAAATATTTTTCGTATCACATCATCTGGTAAGGGGCTGGTTAGTGCTATATTTATTCATCCTTACATTACACCAAATAATATAACTACTTAATACAAGTAAAAAAATATTGTTCAATTTGGGTCTACCACTATCATAATAATAAATACAAGTAGGTACGATTCAAAGTTTGAGTATGTTTTAATACAATTATCAGTAGGTATAGTTATAAAAATACCTATTAAACAAAATAATACTACACTGCGTCTGTTTAGGTACCTAGTTAAAATTAACTGAATGTGAATAAACCAAAGCACACATCAGAAATACAGTATCCAAACTAACTATGTTATTTTAATATTTGATAGTTAAAGCAATTAAAAACAGTTGCCCATTTTATTTTCGTTCTCAATTTTGAAAAAAAGTTTTCTCAAAAACGAGATCACAATCGATTTGGGCCGTAAAAAAATTGTCACTAAAAAAATCCATTCCGTTACTTTTTTCATACACTTAGAAAGGCGGTCACGGATTGAAAATCTATATGAAAAGCGCCCTTGATCTCTGATGCAAAACTATTTTTTTGGATTGAGAAAGAAAAAGAAATGGTTGTTTATCAAATGGCAATATTATTCAATGATAATACCAACTTACTAAGAGAAAATTGTTCAGATTTCTTACACCAACTAGTATTAACTTAACCCATTCTTGGTCACTGTGCCAATTTGGGAACACTTAAAATTAAGGGAAAAATTTAAATTGTTGACGCTAAATGTAATATGATTGGGTACAGTTTTATAATAATAAATAAATCTCCACCTTGTCGACAATAACGTCGCTCCAAACTCTACCGAAAAGGTGAGAAAACTCGCAAAAATGCCTAAAAAAAAAAAATTTTTTTTTCTCATTTCCTAATTCCTTGTATCCTCTTTAATTATAAAATCAACAAATTTTTGATGAATCTCTGCTAGTTTCATTTTGACCATTAATGGGTTAAGCTAGCCATTAAACAACTTACCGTTAGGCACTATTAAAAGTTTAAAACGATACTAATCAGACATTCAGATTAGATGATGTTTTACTAACGAAACAATCTAATATTACGCTTTAAGAAAGTAAGTGTGAAAAACAAACTTTTCTGCCTCCAACTCGGCATGCCATTCTTCTATCCGCTGAAGGAGCCAATTGTCTCTGTCTTTTTTATTCATTTGTCTCCAGTTTTTGGGCTGTCACAACAAATCTAATCAACTAGGAATGTCTTGAAAAATTACGTAAAAAAACGCCTATTGTAAGGGCCATGTTATAAAAAGTCGTAGTTTTTTTTCTCTCTCAATTTTGACAAAATCGGGGTTTTTCTACTCGAAATAGAGAGCAAAATCGATACCGACAAATAAAAAAATATGCCAAAATAAAATTTATTCCGTTACCTTTGTTCCATACGGTAACGAAACGGATCATTTTATCTACTAATTTGGGATATATTGTTTTAAATTTGTATTGAAACCGCCCATTCCAAGTATGAAAAAAACATTTCAAATAGAAAAAAAACTTCGAATTGATAACCTCCTCCTTTTTGAAGTCGGTTAAAAAATGGGTAACTTTTTATAAAATGCCACTTAAACAAACACCCTGTTTTGTCTAAACTTGACACGTCACTTTTAATAACATTCTGTAGAAAAAAATGATACGTCACTTTGAATTTTTTTTAAAGACTACCTAATTAAAAAAATAAATTTTGTTTTTAAAAAAATACCCGTCTTTTTATTGACAAGTGCAACTGAAGCCGAAGTCTTTTTAAAACTAAATCCGCTGCCGAGTTCGTCAAAGGATGGTAGAGTCAAGCGTGAACCGTTGTAGATAATTGGGTTCCGTCTGAGACAAATACTTGTGCAGTCCAGCAACTAAGACGTCGACATACCTAAGGCCGGCCACGTACATATGGAATTCCGTTTCGGAATCTCGAATCGGACTGTCCGAACGCAGTCAATCCATACAAAATCTATGGACCGCCACACAGATTCGGAAAAATTCCGTTCGGAATTTCGAACGGAAAGCTTCCGAATGTGTGTGGCGGTCCATAGATTTTGTATGGATTGACTGCGTTCGATTTTCCGATTCGAGATTCCAAAACGGAATGTTTCCGAATGTATGTGGCCGGCCTAAAGCCGGTCGCGGAGCACAGCGAAATTCGAGCGATGACCTACTGCTATCTATCTCTGTCGCACGCGTGCAGTAATATTGCCTTCACGCTCGCACTTGAGCATGTGCGTCACTGTGCGAGCGTGAGAGCACAATTACTTACTGCACGCGTGAGAAAGAGATAGATAACAGCGGGTTAACGCTCGAAATTTCACTGTGCTCCTTTAGGCTTTAGCTGTGTCGACATCTTAGTTGCTGACTGCATGTACTGTACTGTCTAATGGAACCCAAATATCTACATACAAATATCACGCCTGTATTCCCAAATGCGGTAGGCAGAGCACATGAAACATTACGTAGTCAAAAACATAACTCTTTCACGTTTTGTATCCACTTTATCATATTTTGACGGCCGAATAGCCCAGCGGTTAAAGAACCTGACTGTGAAGCTTGAGGTCCCGGGTTCGATCCCCGGTCGGGGCAGATGTTTGTATGATGAATACGAA
>BHDV01006900.1:81120-92520 GCA_005406045.1 Adoxophyes honmai
TCTAAAAAAAAATTGAAGAAAAACACACTTTTAAAAAAAATGCAAAATTAATTCATCGTTGCCACTTTTTTGAGAAAGACTCCTATGCTGTTCATACACTCAAATTAATAAGAGGGTAGCGTAATGTTAGCGTAGAATTAGTATGAAAAACATGGGACATTTTATCACTTTTAGATCGATTCGACTCTACCGGGACTTAATCACGCTTGATTTAATTACCTTCGACGTTTCGGCCGCGTTACAGCGACTGGGGTCACTTTCACGTCACTTTACAGAGTCACAATGTTAAAAGGGACTAGTAATTTGAAAAGTACTTACTTCAGCTTTCTTCTTTCCCTTTTTCGGCTTTTTTGCTTTAGGCTCTGTAAAACGGTAAAATTTATATTATTTTTAAGTTACACAATATCAATATATTCCACAAATACTACACCTATGTTCCCAAACGGAGTAGGCAGAGCACACGAAATATTACACAGACAAAACGTGACCATTTCACGTCTCATAGCTACTTTTAGCATAATTTTAGATTTAAAAAGATGATAGAGGAATAGTGACAGGTTGCTAGCCTGTCGCCTAAATCATACCCAAACCTTCCTTAATCGCCTCTACGACATCCACGGAAGAAATTGAGAGTGGTATTCCCATACATATACATATTATAACCCAAAACCACACGGAAAATCGAAAGTCACAGGAACCACAAAAACACAAGTGCAGTTGAAAAGTTGTAAAGAATCGTCCCCTTTGACTTTATAAAAGAAAAGCAATCTCATTAATAAACATTACATTTCATATTTAAAGTGATTTGTATACCTTTTTACTGTTTTTTTAGTAATAACAATGCATGGGGTACGTAGCTATGGAACGGAGTGGTATCGACCAAACCTAGAACACCATTATACATATCAATGTGGCTGTATAAGTTGCAGCGCAGACGACAGACTTTTTGTGCGTTTGAGTCTGCGGCGCACAAAAAGTCTTCGTGGACCGTATGCATTGTGCATCGGACTTTTTGCGCGTCGTGTGCGTTACTGCCTATAATTCAATAGGTTGTATTTTTAACCCCCGACGCAAAAACGACGTTGTGTGTGTGTGTGTGTGTGTGTGTGTGTAAATGTGTATGTGTCTGTCTGTGGCATCGTAGCTCCCAAACGAATGATCCGATTTTAATGCGGTTTTTTTTGTTCGAAAGCTATATCCGTCGAGTGTTCTTAGCTATGTTTGGTGGAAATCGGTTCAGGTCTTCAAGGTCATCAGGTCAATTGTTAGGTGTGATGAGAATGTTACACGTTCAGTAAAGCCATCGAGTTGGGGCTCGTCGGGGGTTTTTTTAATTTTTAATTAATGTTGGTTATTACAGACTAAAAAGTCCGTCGCGGATAGTCTGTCGTCTGCGCAGCACCGAAGTAGTGAGGGTAAGTGCATCGCAGAAATCCATGGAACAACTTAAAATCTAGCCAAGGTTGAAATTGGGACTCTATGACTTTACCTTCAATGATAGGAGGCAGCGACTCGAAAGAGGCGCTCGTGTAAGAGGTGTCCGTGTACTGCACCTCTTCTGGCTCGGGCTCCAAGTCCGTGGTCGCCACCAGCACCTCCTCCACCTCTGGTTCTGGAAAAGTGCGTCAAATTACACTCAAATACTGACTGTAAGGCAAAAGTACCAATGCTCGACGCCTCAATGCTCAATAGATGGCACCCATCTGTCACCTGTCTTAATATGACATAAGGTTGCAAGTGCCCAGTATCGGGTCAGTGTCCAGCACAGGGACGTTTACCTTACTAACCAACCAACCAACCAACCAACTGATACCTGACCCCTGATTTTGCCCGCGGCTCCGCTCGCGTTTAATTCGGAGTATCACAGAAGAGATAGCACACATACCAATTTTATAGCTTTCTACATTGAAAACTTCCACTCCTCACTTTAAGGAAATGACGGGTTTTGAAGAGACAAAATGTAGCCTATGTCACTCTCCATGCCCTAAACTATCTCTACCTAAAAAAATCACGTCAATCTATCGCTCCGTTTAGCCGTGAAAGACGGACAAACAAACAAACAAACAAACACACTTTCACATTTATATATTAGTACGGATTTCCTTTGACAAGCAATTCAATGTCACTATGACGTTCACTGTGGATAGGTTCTATGGTGGGTCAGGAATCAATTGGTTCGATGGTACTGATAAAAATTACGGATAAGTCACGTTTTCAATTCGAGTTTAGCACGACATGTTTCGGGCTAATTCGTAGCCCTTCATCTAGATGAATTCGATTTAAAAACGTGGGTTATACGTAATTTTTTTCAACATGAGTGAGTCTCACAGAAGTTTAAATTATAAGAATGAAATTTACATGGGTAAAGAATCGGGTTTTCCTCACTTCCTCAATCTGCTTTAATAGATTAATGAATAATAAAATTACATACGCATTTTTGTGTTGCTGTTTCATTACTCTTTGACATTAGGTATTACTAATTACCAATTTAAATATTGCACAACAAAATTCATATTGATAAATACCAATGACTTTGATATTATGCGACCACTATGAATTACATTATTGTAATATACGTAGTTGTCAGCCAGGGCACTGTTTGCTTGGTATTATGTTATCAATACTTATCCGTACCAATATATAAATGTGAAAGTGTGTTTGTTTGTTTGTTTGTTTGTTTGTTTTCCGTCTTTCACGGCTAAACGGAGCGATGGATTGATGTGATTTTTTTAGGTATAGATAGTTTAGGTCATGGAGAGTGACATAGGCTACATTTTGGCTCTTCAAAACCCCCCATTTCCCTAAAGTGAGGAGTGGAAGTTTTCAATGTAGAAAGCTATAAATTGGTGTGTGTGCTCTTCTGTGATACCCCGAATTTAACGCGAGCGGAGCCGCGGGCAAAAGCTAGTATTGTAAAATACGTCAGCCAGGGCACTGTTTGCGTGGTATTATGTTATCAATACTTACGTTATAATAATTTTCTGTAGTTAAAAGAAGCCTACCCTATCCACAACACAAATCATACACAAACTGAGGTTTCGAGTATAGTGCCCTATTCCCTGCGGGGCAGGTAAGGATAACAGAGCGCCATTCGCTTCTATTCTGTCAAGATTCTGGCACACTTCTCTACCCAGAGGGGGGGGGGGAATTTGGGGGTTCAAATCCCCCCCCGAAAAGTTCAGATATTAACATTACGGAGGAGGGCTCCTTGTGCGATGAATGGTACGGTACCCGAGTCCGACTTGCACTTGGCCAATTTTTTTCCTCGACCCTCCCGATACTAAACCCTGCCTAAGCCCTTGCTTCTCTCGCTTTTACATTCACCACTCTCGTCATACACTCTCGACGGTTTCGGGTACTTCTGGACTTTCTTCTGAACATCGCAGATCTGGTCAATATGCGTTCTTCGAGGGCGCCCTCGACCAACGTGCCCTAACACTTTCCTTGTAATTTTCTTTCACAATTATAATATCGGTTGGGATTACCTGGCTCCTCATCCTGAAAAGAACGATGATGATTTAATTAAAAAGTGATAACACGACTATTCGATATCGCACATAAATTCCGAAAAATTCAGAGGTGCGAGCCCGAGGTTTGAACCCACGGCCCTCTGCTTGAGAGGCCACGGTTCAAACCGCTGGGCTACCACGGCTTTTTATTTTTAAAAGCGGCTATGAAACACGGAAAAGCCAAGATTTCGTCTCGTGATGTATGTATTTTATTAGATTATAACACCCCGTCGTTTGGGAAATAAATAAAGCTCACCTTCTTCGCTTTCTTGTCCTTTTTAGCCATTTTTATTAATAAAAATACAAATTAAATACGTCTAACAAACGGTTGTGTTTACAAAAAATACATAAATAAACAAAGCTATTCAAAATAACGATGTCAAAGTGACTGACATTCAATTTGTCATCGCCGTTGGAGATTCTTTTGACAACATTTTTGACATTGTAGATGGAGGTTGTCATTGTCACCACAGACTTATATCGAAATAGATGACTCAAAGTGTATGTACTTCGCGTGCCAAAAGGGAGCGCAATGCTCTTCCTTTGACGCGATTTCATTTTATTTTAGTCTTGTACCACTTAGATAAGGTTTAACTTCCTAGAGACAGAACAACTTGCATAAGGCGGCGTCTTTGAATCGGTTTCACTCGGACTGTCAATTCCCGTCACTAAAGCGCTCATGTGACGATACAGTAGGTAGAGAAAAAGTGGCACGCTTGGTTTTCATACAAATGCAGGAACTCGCGGTATCTATTTCGACATAAGTCTGTAGTTGTCATTCAGCCGGCGTACTTAGTATGATAAGGAGCGGGTAAAGTCGCGCGCGACATACTCATCTCTGTCTAACTAGAGACGTCAGAAAGTGACAAATAGACTATCGTGTGCGAGAAATGACGTGTTGCTGTGCCAGTAAAAACGGAAAGTGCCAATAAATCTATACTAATATTATAAAGCTGAAGACTTTGTTTGTTTGTTTGTTTGAACGCGCTAATCTCAGGAACTACTGGTTCAAATTGAAAAAATATTTTTGTGTTGGGTAGACCATTTATCGAGGCAGGCTTTAGGCTATATAACATCACGCTGCGACTAATAGGAGCGGCGAATCATAGGAAAATGTGGGGAAAAACAGGGGAAATTAGTTACTATTCCACGCGGACGGAGTCGCGGGCACAGCTAGTAGATCAATAAAAAGGGTGATCAGCCATTTTGAATGGCTCAAAGTGGATTTGACATGGACACAACTAACATATAATAGCTCTACTAGCTCTATAATAGTGACTGGTTGCTAGCCTGTCGCCTTTAGCTTAGCTCACGTATCACGTCACACACTAAGCAGATACGGTAAGATATCTGTATCTGAACGGGTATCTGTCAATATCGCTCCCTATACAATTCAATGAGCTAATACAGCACAGATGGGTCCATATTGGCTCACCTAACATTACATGTCATATTATTTTTCATACTAACGTTTTTTTATCATAATAATCATTTGTCATAATTTTTTTGCCTACAAATTTGTTATATATAAATTTGTATTACCAACATCATTGGTCATAATTATCTGTAAGCAGATTTTTAAACAACATAATGTCATTTCCAACTATTCATCATGAGTCATAATGATTTTTATAATAATCTGAGCGAAATCTGACCTAATACTATCAATCTCGGTGATTCTGACGTTTCGCTCGCTCGTTATAGCGCTTCGCCGGCCGCTGCCGCGGCACGCTCGCTACGCTCGCTCGGCTCGCGTGCTGTGGGGTCACGGTTCTACCTAACACTCCTCCTCGCTTCGCTCGTCGTCGTACCTAACCTGTCCGAAATCTGGCCTGCCTTAATTTAGAATACGTTAGGACAATCCATGTTAGGAATATTACGCTTTAGGTAATTAAAATTTAGAGTTATCAATAGTAGGACAAACATTCTTTAGGACTTAACTAATTCGGTGTTACGATAGTTATGCGCAAAGACAAGTTATAAGTAATGATCATTATGATATAAAATTTTAGAACAAACATTTTCGGACTTCCAATTTTCGAAGTTGCAATTTTATGTGAACTTTGGCGCACCCAGCACAGATACCTTATATTTAGACCTTATAGTATAATTTACCGTCAAGTATCTGTTGGCACCGACTGCTTGCTTAGTCTGAGACACACTAAGCATACCTCAAATTATTTATTTGGGGGCAATATACTACGTAATACAATATAATATACGTCTCTACATTTAAATTTAATCGGGTCAATGCACCCAATGTATGTAGTGAGTAGGTAGAAATTTTATTATTCCGGCCATATAGGCTACACAAACCTAAATAACTAAGTTTATTAACCCTTCGAGATTTCACATTTATAATTAACTAGCTTTCCGCCCGCGGCTTCGCCCGCGTGGAACTCGGTTATATTGCGGTATAAAGCACAACTATAAGAAAACTTCTCGTTTCAAATGACACACAGCGCGATCGATCTATCATCTATCGATCGGTCATCGATCGATGTCGATTTATCATCGATCGATATCGATCTATAAATCAAATTATATTTTTATTTTCCCTCGGGAACACAAATTTCCGGGATAAAAAGTACCCTATTATTTAATCCGGACTTTTATCTTTACGTCTGCAGAATTTCAAAGCAATCGGTTCAGTAGTTACGGCGTGAAAGCGGAACAAACAAACAAACAAACAAACAAACTCACTTTCTGACTTATAATATTAGTAAGGAAGAAAGGATTTTAGATTAAACACATACATACCTACATCACGTCTGTACCATCGCGAACAGGGATTGTTGAGCCACTTACCTATGTTTGTAACTTGGTCGTGTAATAGGTACTAATCCAAAAGCTGACGTCTAGTCGGTCACATCGGTCATTGATTACACGTCTAAATTGCGAACAGCGGCAAGTGGCTTAACAATCCCGGTTCGTGACTGTACTTGAAAATAGGGTAGGCAGAGCACACAAAACGCTATATAGTCAAAACCGTGACTAATTCAGGTTTCGTAGCCACATTTAACACAATTTACCATGTGAATTTACACGTTTAGAATAATACCTCTCCATTTCTTCATTAGACGCCTCTTACGACATCCACGGAAGAAATGGAGAGGTGTTATTTCAAATCCGATACCACACGAGTATACATATTTATATGTGTGTAGCAAAGTGTGGAAATATAGTCTTTAAGCCGACGTAACAAGATTCAATTTGTTGAGTCACGATTTTCCCATCTACTTAGTAAGCAGTAAATGTAAATTGCTGATTGATAAATTGTTAAGGAGCAGTTTCGTAGTGGTGATACTCCGTGATACATACATATATAGATACATATTCTCACGCCTGTATTCCCAAGAGGGGTAGGCAGAGCACATGAATTCAAGAATCCAGTGCCACGTCTAGCAATTCCAGGGTAACCAGATGGTTAAACGTGACATCGCAGTGATAGGTTGCTAGCCCATCGCCCACAATACACTAACCCTTTCCCAGAGTCGACTCTTACGACACCCACGGGAAGAAAGGGGGAGGTGCTATTCTAACCCGGCACCACATAGATTTTAATACACAAAATAAAATAATGACAGGAACGTCAATGAGACAAGTACACGGCATAAGATAAGATGACGTAAACTCATTCGTTCAATAGATAATTATAAGTGGCCTATGCCTTATAATCATATTTATAGGTAATAGAAAATGTTAAAACCTTGATATTAATAACTCAATAAAAAAACTAACATTTAAAGTAGGTTTTTTTACGTGAATATAAATAGTCATGTCCATGTAATAATTTCGTCAACAATTTGACATAAAATGCTTCCGATCGCCGATCTCTAGTTATCAACACACGAAGCCGTCGGAAAAAACTAGTGCACTATGAATACAGTCCTCGCCTTAAAGCCACAACAATGGCGTAGGTAGACGACATTTGAACTGGCACCGGCGCACACGCAACTCGTGCTCCCGCTAAATCAGTACACTTGGGAACCATTTGACAGTTACTTATTGTACTGTACTAGTGTTTTTTTAGCTTATATAGTGTCCCGCTGGGCAAAAGCCTCCTCTTTTTCCTAGTGTTTAAACTCGATAGTTTTTTTGTGTTGTTTAAACTTAGTTGCTTTTTTGCATTTGTAATTGGAGCAATCATTTTTCATTCATTTTATTTTTTGTGGTTGTTTTTTTCTGTGTAATACTCATTTTTCACTTAATTTTAGTGTATATTTAGTACATTTTTGTTCCTAATATTTCAATCAAGTCATATTTTTTTATTATTAAGTAATTATTTTTCACTGAACATAATTTGACTAGTTGAGTACAGTCAGTGGTTAAAATGGGATTTCTGGAAGAAAGGGATTTCGCCAATGTGCCGACTATACCTGAATACTATAAGGGGAAAACTATACTCATCACTGGCGGTTCTGGTAAGTACTTTTTATTCCATACACATACATACATACACAAACACACCCCTGTGGTGCCGGGTTAGAATAGCACCTCCCCCTTTCTTCCCGTGGGTGTCGTAAGAGGCGACTCTGGGAAAGGGTTGGTGTATTGTGGGCGATGGGCTAGCAACCTGTCACTGCAATATCACGTTTTACCATCTGGTTACCCTGAAATTGCTGAACGTGGCACTGGATTTTTGAATTCATGTGCTCTGCCTACCTCTCCTGGGAATACAGGCGTGAGAATATGTATGTATGTATGTACAAACACACTTCTGTGACTTCAAATGAGGTAAGTAAAATATGCGAAACGATACATAAGCAAAATCATAAGCATGACTGTAATATGATGTAACCGTGTCTCTGGTTTTGAATGACACCTCTACAGTTCTTCCGTGGATGTCGGAAAAGACGACTAAGGAAATGAATCTACATCTACACTAATCTACACTAATATTTGTTTGTTTGTTTGTTTGGTTGTAATGAATAGGCTCAGTAACTACTGGACCGTTTTTAAAAATTCTTGCACCATTCGAGTAACATAGGCTAAATTTTATTAAAAAAAAGAGAATTCCGTAAAATATTTCGGTTTAGATATCTACATCTATTCTACACTAATATTATGAAGATGAAAACTTTGTTTGTTTGTTATGAATAGGCTCCGAAACCTACGATCCCAAAATCCCAAATTTACGCGAACGAAGTCGCGGGCGGAAAGCTAGTATGGTATATTTTGGCGATAAGTTAGCAACTTGTCACTATAGTACCTCTCAATTTAAAACCTTACAACTATGCTAGAAGTGGCTACGGGACATGAAAGAGTCATGGTTATTATGGTTTTGTATATGTAGCGCTTCGTATGCTCTGCATACCCCATTTTCGAATACAGGGTGTGATGTGTGTATGACTGTATTACGTTTTGAAAACACTTTCAGCAAATTTTAAGTAAAAAGAGAGTAGATGACACTAATTAACTCTTTTTTGCAGTATTGGCGTGATAGACATAAAGACATTTTTTTATTATTTCTGATAATTTATTAAAATTGCCCGTGTGGTGCCGGGTTAGAATAGCACCTCCCCCTTTCTTCCCGTGGGTGTCGTAAGAGTCGACTCTGGGAAAGGGTTAGTGTATTGTGGGCGATGGGCTAGCAACCTGTCACCGCAATATCACATTTTACCATCTGGTTACCCTGAATTTGCTAGACGTGGCGCTGGATTTTTGAATCCATGTGCTCTGCCTACCCCTCATGGGAATACAGGCGTGAGAATATGTATGTATGTATGTATGTAATTTATTAAAATGATTCTAATGTGTAAGACGAACCAATTAAAAACAAAGGTAAATGACACAGCAAAATTACATAAATTACTATTGTAGTGGCACGATTTCATTCACCAAGATTTATAAGTAGTCTCCTGCTTAAATATTTTTTTGGGGTTTTGTACCCAAAGGGTGAAAACGGGACCCTATTACTACGACTTTACTGTTCGTCCGTCTGTACGTCTGTCACCAGGCTGTATCTCATGAACCGTGCTAGCTAGACTGTTGAAAATTTCACAGATTATGTATTTCTATTGCTGCTAAAACAACACATATTAAAAACAAAATATTATGTACGGGGGTGGGGGGAGGCTCCCGTATAGGGATTGCAATCCGGTATCATTTTCCGGACGGATCCGGCCGGATTGTTAAGTTAGGTACTTAGGGCCTAGTATTTAGTGATTTTTAGTTTATATAATACTTAATATATAAAGAAAAGTGAAATATGTGTTTATGGAAATTAATTATATTTTTTGGTACAAACTTACCCATTAATTGTAATTTTGGGTACTATTTGTACTAAATGAAAATTATGAAACTATTCTAAATAATAAAGTAAATAATTAGTCTGACTCTCACTTATTGCTGTAAATATCTGAATGTAATAATACTATTAAACTCTTATTAATAATCAACACATACTTAAGTTACTAAAACAGTCTTTTGTACTTATAACATCAACTTCAGTGCATAATCCGAAGAAACAATAAAATCAGAAGCATTTATTTTTGTAATGCAAAAATACGAGTGAATATTATTTCTGTGCCTGAAAAAACGATCAAAGAAAACATACAGTGTTGATTGTACTGTTTCCTAATCTGCTTCTGATGGCACTACAAACATAACCTGCAGCAGAAAAGGCCCTTTCGGCCTCAACACTGGTTGGCCTAATCGCCATTAAGTATTGTATTGTATTGTATGACTTTTTATTGCACATAAAACAATTACATAGAACAACATAACATACATCAAGTAACTTTACTGCAGATCAGCGTCAGGTTTTTTCCTTTTACTCCTTCTACTTCATACGCTCGCAGTCATTTCCTGTTTAAGTATTTTCTCATAATCTTTTTCGTTTTTAGACTTTTTAGCTTTAACTTTCCCCCTATACCCTTTTTTTTCTTGCAGGATTACATTTTTTAGTTTCTCTTTTAATGTAATGTTTTTTTTCTATTGGCAATAATGACATGGAATCAGAATCGAAATCGGAATCTATATTTTCGTCTGCTGTTTCTGCCACATTTTGTCACGTTTCTGTCGCATTTTTCGCGTATTTTTGCTATACCGGATCCGTCACCGGATCCGGCACCGACTCACCGGATCCGGTAGGTCCAAAAACACGCCGGATCCGCCGGATTACCGGATCCGCCGGACCGGATTGCAATCCCTACTCCCGTACTACAATCGTGTTTTTTTTTGGTGTTTTTAGTACGGAACCCTTCGAACGCGAGTACGAATCACATATGGCCTGTTTTTTTCTACTGTCTTTGTGTCTCTTATTTTACATGTAATAATCCGTACCAATATATACAGGGTGGAAAGTTTCAATGGGCCCTGGAGGGGAACTACTCTAAATCTTTTAGTTAGCTCATTTTACTGAAAGGAAACATTCCTTCATTTTTAGAAAGAAAAAAAACTGCATTAAAAGAATTTTAAAATTTTGCTTGTCTCAACCGGGAATCGAACCAACTAAAAATTAAAAAAAAAAGGTTGCTGGTTTATTATAGGTACAAATCGGTAGGGCTATTGTTTAGGATAAAATTTGTCTAAGAAACATTTGGTCTTACACCTAGATAAGTACGTGATATCCATGAAATTGAATATTTATTACATGTTTTTTTAACAATGCCTAGTACTGCAGCGCTATTGTCTAATGCACTAAAATTCTAAATCGTGTTTAATTCGACAGTTTTTGTGTCAATTTGCTTTGAAATGTATCATTTTGAAGCGATTTTTGAAATCAACTGTCAAAATAAACACGATTTAGATTTTTGGTGCGTTAGACAATAGCGCTGCAGTACTAGGCATTGTTAAAAAAATATGTAATAAATATTCAATTTCATGGATATCTCGTACTTATCTAAGTGTAAGACCATATGTTTCTTAGACAAATTTTATCCTAAAC
>BHDV01006900.1:95489-108197 GCA_005406045.1 Adoxophyes honmai
TTTTAAACTACATATGCTTTTTCAAGCTGGGGGGCCCCATTTAACTTTGCCGCCCCGGGCCTCTGATGGGCTTAGTCCGCCACTGTGGCCGACCTGACCCTACGCTGAGAAATGGTGAGCTTCTCAAACAAATATCGGGGTTTCTGGAAGTTAACAACACCAAAAAGTAGGCCGGCTATAGGCTACTTTTTGTCTTTTCAAAACCCCCATTTTCCTAAAATGAGGGATGGAAGTTTTCAATGTAGAAAGCTATAAATTAGTATGTGTGCTATCTCTTCTGTGATACCCCGAATTTAATGCGAGCGGAGCCGCGGGCAAAAGCTAGTAACAAATAATCGCTAGAATCGGTGCGAGCCTGCGATTCTAACCTACTACCCCTCTGCATGAGAGGCCATATATCAAAGTGTTAATAATGTATTTACACCTTAAAAAAATCATTTAATAAAAAACTCAGACAATCCTGTGAGCCCAAATGGGGTAGGTAGAGCACACGAAACATGACTAAGAATTTTAAGAAGAAGAATTTTATGTTGAAAAACCGATGGGAGAGTTTGCTGGCCTGTCGCCTAAACTTGTTTTCTTACATACATACATATTCTCACGCCTGTATTCCCAAAAGGGGTAGGCAGAGCACATGAATTCAAAAATCCAGTGCCACGTTTAGCAATTTCAGGGTAACCAAATGGTTAAACGTGATATTGCAGTGACAGGTTGCTAGCCCATCGCCCACAATACACTAACCCTTTCCCAGAGTCGACTCTTACGACACCCACGGGAAGAAAGGGGGAGGTGCTATTCTAACCCGGCACCACACTTGTTTTCTTAATCGTCTATAATGACATTCACGGAAGAAATTGTGTTATTCTATCCCGACGCCGCACACTCTCTTGACATTTAAAAAGGCTTAGTACCCCTAGCAAAATAATTAGATTGTTGTTAAAGTTTCCCGGTGGTGCTGGGTTAGAATAGCACCTTCCCCTTTCATCCCGTGGTTGTCGTAAGAGGTCGACTCTGGGAAAGGGTTAGTGAAGTGTATTGTGGCCGATGGGCTAGCAACCTGTCACTGCAATATTACGTTCAACCATATGGTTACCCTGAAATTGCTAAACGTGGCACTGGATTTTTTTTCTCTTGGGAATACAGGCGTGATAATAATAATGTATATGTTGTTTAAAAGCTACGGCACTATCTCATATGCCTCTCCATTTCTTCCAAGGATGTCGTTAAAAGTGATTTAGAAAATAGTTAGCTTTAGGCGATAGGCTAGCAACTTTCCACTAACTTCTTTCATCTATGTATGTCTAAACCTACCTAACATTATACTAAATGTGACAGTCACAGTTTTTAACCTGTTACATTTCGAGCGCTCTGCCTACCTCATAAGGGAATACATGTACTCGTATGATGTAGAATTACATAATTATTTCAAGAACGCAATGTAGGCACGTCTGTAATGTATATTTATTTCTCCGTTGTACAGAATGACAAGCTATTTCCAATCACGTTGTTTGTTTCTTTCTTTTAACTTAATGTAGAAAGTGACATGTACATTATGGAGTTAGTGAATCCTGCGTTACGGTTGGGTCAGATCATTGACTTGTAAATTTTAACCTCTGTTTACATCGTATTTTAAGTTTAAAGTAAAAGCGATAAAATGTTTGTAGACCCCACCAATCGTTTTTGAGGTTCGTCATGAGGGCAATACTGGCAATGCTTTTAGATTTAGCGATGTAGCAACATTTGAAGTCAGCGATGTTACGTCGATCTGTCATTATTCAATTGACAAGATGTCAAATTCGTAGATCCCACATTTTATTGTGTAATGGTGCTCTCCAAACCATCAACAATGTTTGCAACCGTGATACAGGCGGGACTTAAAAAAATGTTTTTTTTTTCCCCGCAAAATTTTATCTTCTATTATTATAACTCTCAGAAGTCATCAAAATAAGTATAAGACGTCAAATAAACTTTTCTGTCAGATCCTCAGATCAACCATCGTTACTATGGAATAAAGTTCAAGTTTTTATTATAGCCCTAACAGACGACCAAATCTGGTTTGGTCCGAACCACGAATTTGGTTGGCTCCAAACCAAATTTGGTCGTCTGTTCAGCAGTTGGCCGACCAAACCAGATTTGGTCGTCTGTTAGGGCTATTAAATTCTGACCGCCCTTTGCTACGAGGGTCAAACTGAAAGTTTCGGGAATAGAAAAAAATATGCAGTTAAAATGATCAAAAGTAATTTTATTGCTTTTAAAAGTATTCTCCCTTATATTAAATGTACTTTTCCATACGTTCAAACCAGTTTTTGAAGCACTCATTGAACGCTGAAGGGGGGGTCGACAAAATGGCCGTTTTGTACGCCTCCACGGCATCTTCTGGCGTCTGGAACTGCTTACCACGTAACTTATCTTTGATTCTGGGGAATGTGAAAAAGTCATTGGGACTTAAGTCAGGGTTGTATGGAGGATGGTCAAGTAATTCGACTTTTTCACCGTCTAGATAGTCCTTTGTTAACCGAGCCGTATGGGAGCTGACATTTCCATGGTGAAGGATGATGCGACGATTGATGTTTTTTTTTCTCAGTTCACCAAACACACTCGGCAAACAAATGGTTGCATACCAATTGGCATTGACTGTTCTACGATCATCAAGAGGAATTGTAGCCACGTGACCCGATTTGGAGACAAAAGTAGCCATCATCTTTTTGGCCGTGCTGCGAGAGCGAACCACTTTTGTCGGCTTAATCTCGCCTTCATAGACCCATACTCGAGATTGGTGTTTAGTTTCAGGCTTATATGCGTATATCCATGACTCATCACCCAATACAATACTAAAAACTGCATTTGAGCTTCTTCTGTTGATTTTATTTAAAGTTTTGGGGCACTAATCGACACGAGTCGTTTTTTGTTTGTCGAACAACAGATGAGGTATCCACCGGGAAAACAATTTTCGCACGCCTAACTCTTGCTGTAGAATAATTTGTATTTGACTCATTCCAATGCCCAGACACTCCTGAATTTCCCGATATGTCACATGTCGGTCTTCCGTAATCAGTTTACGCACAACATCGATGTTTTCTTGGGTGACTGCCGATTTTGGTCGACCTTCACGCACATTGTCCATGAGGGAAACACGGCCACGTTGAAATTCCGAAAACCACCTGTATATTGTAGTCATCGAAGGTGCTTCATTATTAAAAGCAGCAATCATCCGGTCTCCACATTATTTTTGTGTTAATCCACTTTTAAAGTCGCAGTAAATCATAGGTCTTAAATTTTCACGAGACAATTCCATGTTGAGCAGCGACTCATCAAGTTCAAAAAACAATTGAAACCGAACCATTGTTTTTTTTTTCTATGTGGCCAGTGTTTTAAGATATAGAAACTTTGACGATTGTAAAAAGGTATAATACGTGATAAAAAATAGTATTTAAATATTAGTTTCCCGAAATTTTCAGTGCAGCCCTCGTATACCCCAACCTGTATGAGAGTTCATAAAAAGAGTTTGAATGTAATTATAATTAAATCTAAAATTAACGTCATGGTTCCTAAGAACAGATCTCGCTAACTCTTATAGTTTCCGACTTCACCATACTGACCTATTTGATATTAGATTATTAGAATTGCTAAGTACTATTACGTCTATTACTTAGTCTATTACTTATTCTAATGTTGTGCACAGGCCTAAAATAGACTATACTTTATCGGTTTAGGTAGTTAAAACAATATAAACAATCTTGATATGTCTTTTTGTTGAAATACACAGTCTAAAAATGAAAATCGTTACACTATACAATTCAATTATGAAAGTAAATGATTTTTTCATACCTAAATTGTAAAATGTAAAGATTTCGATTTATAAAGTGTACGTTTAAATAAAAAGACACGTCAAGATTGTTTACATTGTTTTAACTACCTAAACCGATAAGGTATAATACTTCATGCAGTTTGCAATTGCAAGCAATGCAACCTTGAACATTAACTACATGACGTGTGAATTATGCACTGGTACCTATTATGTCAGACACATTCACGAATAAACTCCTATTACTTCATTAACTTGAACTAATTTGTATAAATAATTATCGATATCCTGTGTGGTATCGGGATCGAATAACACTTCTCCATTTCTTCCGTGATTGTCGCAAGAGGCGACTAAGGAAATAGGTTTAGATACGCTTTAGGCAACTTAAGTATATTGCCATTATTTTGCCTTAACCCTTTTAATACAGGAATTATATAAATAAATAAATAAATATCACTGGACAATTTTTACACCAATCATCTAGTCCCAAAGTAGGCAATTTAATGCCTGTGTTATGGGTACTAGACAACGGATAAACATACTTATATATAGATAAACATCCAAGACTCGGAAGCAAACATTCGTATTCATCATACAAACATCTGCCCCGACCGGGAATCGAACCCGGGACCTTAAGCTTCACAGTCAGGTTCTCTAACCGCTGGGCTATCCGGCCGTCAAATTATATACATTTTGAAATGCAAATGAACCGAGAAAGCTGAATTTTTGATATGACAAAGGGAATGTCCAAAAAAGCTTAACTTGAAATTGTCGACCAAGATTTCCTATGTGGGTTTTCCGCCATCTTGAAAAAAAGGTTAAGACTGGTTTTTTGACAATAACTCGGCTATCCGACGAGATACGATAATTCTGTCTAGGAGTTTTTTGTAGCTCTTTTTATGCTCTATAATTTATGCATAAATATATTTTGCGTAACATGCAACGTTATCGAGATATCGGCCAAAAACCATTTTCGTCTTTTTCGATCGATATCTCAATAACAATGCATGTAAAGCAAAAATGTTCTCTACGTCATATCAAAAATTCAGCTTTCTCGGTTCATTTGCATTTCTTTGCCGTTAATTCCTACGTAATGACAGTATTATTTAGTTTTTGTAACTAATGCAATTTTGTATCAACGAAAAATCACCACCTCAAAATGAAATGTCTTTTATTGGATCTTGTATAGCGATTCTTTTGTCTTAACCATGGCAAGGTCTTTATGTAAATTAAGAGTTTAGTAGCGTAGTAATCACAGACTTATATCGAAATAGATACCGCGAGTTCCCGCATTTGTATGAAAACCAAGCGTGCCACTTTTTCTCTACCTAATGTGACGCCACATGAGATAGGAATTGACAGTCCGAGTGAAACCGATTCAAAGACGCCGCCTTATATAGTTGTCCTGTCTCTAGGCAGTTACCTTTAATAGATAAGTATAAGTATCTAAGTAGTACATATAAGGCTAGATGAAATCGTGTCAAAGGAAGATCATTGCTCTCCTTTTTGGCACGCGAAGTACAGTCACGAACCGAGATTGTTGAGCCACTTGCCACTGTTCGCAATTTAGACGTGTAATCAATGACCGATGTGACCGACTAGATGTTAGCTATTGGATTAGTATTACACGACCAAGTTACAATCATAAGTAAGTGGCTCAACAATCCCGGTTCGTGACTTTACCTAAGTAGTATAAGACTAGATGAAATCGCGCCAAAGGAAGAGCATTGCTCTCCCTTTCGGCACGCGAAGTACATACACTTGAGTCATCTATTTCAATATAAGTCTGTGCTAGTAATGCAATATCTTGGTAATGAAATTACTGACGAGGAAAACGCTTTAATTCTAGGCACGGCAGCCTTGATGAGACTCAATGGAATAGTTTGACGCTAACGGAGTACTTGCTATGAATATAGATTCGCTACCGTTCAACCGTGTGGTATCGTAAACGATACCACATACTAAAGTATCCCTCTCCATTTCTTCCGTGGATTTCGTTTGCGACTGAGGAAATAGGTTAAGCCAAAGATACATTAGGCCACATTTGTTGTGCGACATGTCGAGCGATGTAGCGCGACGTCGCCGGACATCGCTCGACATGTCGCGCGACACGTGTATATACGCGGATATAAGTGGCGCGACATAATCTAGGGTGGATAACAATGAAGTACCATCGCGAACAGGGATTGTTGAGCCAGTTACCTATGTTCGTAACTTGGTCGTGTAATACTAATCCAATAGCTAACATCTAGTCGGTCACATCGGTCATTTATTACACGTCTAAATTGCAAACAGTGGCGAGTGGCTCAACAATCCCGGTTCGTGACTGTATCTTTGGCTTGAAAGTAGATATATTTTGGGTTCTGGGTTCCTTTGTGGTCGGGATAGAATAACACTTCTCCATTTCTTCCGTGGATGTCGCAAGAGGCGACTAAGGAAACAGAAGGTTTATACCACACAGTTACTTACAGTTACTCTTCAACAGTTGTTTTTTTTTCCTTTTTTTATCAATAAGAACATAAAAGGTAGGTAGTACGAAGTTCGCCGGGTCAACTAGTGTTAGTTATTTCTAGATGTTAATAATAAAAACTCTGCATTGTTTCTATGTATGACGTAAGAGGCGACTGAAAAAAGTTCGGGTACATTTTAGGCGACAGGCTAGCAACCTGTCACTACTATATTGCCTCTTCCATCTGTTTTCAAACCTAAAATCAAGCTAAAATTGTCAACAAGGACATAATATTATAAGGCTAGCAACGTGCCTCTATGGCACCTGTTAATTAAAGCCTAAAATATGTTAGCAGTGGCCACGAAACGTGAAATAGCCATTATTTTGTCGACGTCACGTTTCGTGTGCTCTACCTACCCCATTTTGGTAACATATGCGTGATTGTATGTATTATATATTTTAGGCAACAGGCTAGTAACCTATCACTAGGTACTATACCTTTTTTACAGCATCCAAATCTAACGGAAAAACTATTCCCAAACTTACCCCCACTTTTTACAATCTTGCCAAATTATATACCGGGGACTGTATGTAATTTCAGTCTTTAAAAATTATACTGCAAGTGAGTATACGTAAAATATATGTCGCAGGCGGATTGTATAATCCGCCGTTTTACATAACGCCTAGCCGTTTTGCAAAACAGCGCCGTTTTGTAAAACGGCGGCTCAACGTTCAGCCGGATTGTAGTTGCGAAACGTTCTTCAAAAAGGCGGCCCACGTTTAGCCGCATTGTACTATTACTAAAATTGTAGGGTAACAATACTTACAAAACAAAGAATGCTAAATAAAATAAATATAAATAAAATAAACTAACCTAACCTAACCTAATCTAATGTAATCTAATGTAATCTAACCTAACCTAACCTATTATAATCTCTAAATCCTCTACTGTTTATGTTAGGCAGCGCCACGAGTGTTAAAAATCTGAACTAAAAACGACAAAGTGGCGGCTAATCTCTCGCCGTATTACATTGTGCCTAGCCGTAATGAATAACGTTTAGCGCCGAATTCATTCCGGCGGTTTTTCGTTCAGCCGCATTCAATCCGGCTAAACGTTGAGCCGCCGCATTACAAAACGGCGCTGTTTTGCAAAATGGCTAGGCGTTATGTAAAACGGCGGATTATACAATCCGCCTTCGACATATACAAGGTTTTGTGCTTGTAACGTTGTTTTGCCTCGTCAAAGAATGCAATGTATGTAAAACTGATAAATCAGCAAGATTGAGTATGTAAGTATAGTATAGTGCAGAGCGTGCGAAAATTGCGTCACTGCAGCATTATTAGAGGAAGCGAGACACAAGATGCTATGGGAAATCGTTAGGAAATAGTAAATCATATCAAGCATATAAGTAGAATGGCGTATCCACGCGTTCGATCTGTATGTGGACTTTACCTTTACGTCAAATTGTATATGTACAGTCAAGGAAATTGATACCTGTGCCACTTTGAACCTTTTCATAATGAGTTTCATATTGCTTTGATTAGTAGATAGTAAGGTATGTCACAGTGGCATTTCTTGTAAAAAGGTACAAAGTGGCACAGTTATCAAATTCTTTGACTGTATTAAATTTAATTAATAAATATGTAAATATTATCTATTTTGAATTTCTTGACTGTATGTACATACATCGCGCGGTGGTTTAGGGGCAGCACAGACGGCACACTTTTTGTGCGATCGAGTCTGCGGCGCACAAAAGTCTGTATGGATTGTATGCATTGTGCAGCAGACTTTTTGCGCGTCGTGTGCGTTACTGCATATAATTGCAAAGGTTCTATTTCCACAGACTAAAAAGTGCGTCACGGATAGTCTGTCGTCTGAGCAGCACCTTAAAAAGTAATTATTTCTCAGTAGCAACATTACCATTTGCATCTTTTCTCAAATGCCTTTTTTCCCAGTGTCGTTTTTAATTAAACTTATTTCCAAAGAAGCATGTTTCCCCAATTATAAATCGACACAGAGCTGATAGTATCTCTACATTGTTTTGGCCCTCCGGGCTGATGATGACGTAACAAAACCTAAACCTACCTACGTTTGTGTTGATTTAAGTTGGGAAAAATGTTACTGTGAATAGATGCTTCAGCGAAAAACGACAGTGGGGAAAAAGCCATTTGAGAAAAAAGCGAATAAAAATTGTGCTAGTTTTGGGAGAATTATTTGACAACCCGGCAGAGGGCATAGTACCATGCAACCAACAGTCATTAAACTTCATGAACCCGGTAGAAAGATAATTAAAATACCTACATGAATACGTTTCGTTTATAATTTTAAATTTATTTATCGAGTGACAAATTCAGAAAGTAAATGAGGTCTTTAGAAAGGTTTACAACCTTTTTAATTCTATGCCTATGATTTGAACCCAGTAGCTACCTATCTAAATTAAAAAGTTTAACTTTGTGCACGATTTGTTCGAAATTTGAAAAATAAGAAAGACTTCAATAGAGAAATCTCTCTCCAGGCAGATGTTACGTCTGGGGACCGAAGTCCACAGAGAGAAAGTTGGAAGTTGTATTTATTTATACTAACTTCGAAACTTCGATAGCGTCATGTTCATAGTTGAGTAAATAGATGGCGTTGTATTAGAAGTTCTTCTACTCGACGGTAGAGGGCGCTAGGTGTCTACAAGTGAAAATGTTATTTAATAAAAATATTTTGTTTTCAGGTTTCATGGGAAAGGTGTTGATAGAAAAGCTGCTATATTCATGCACCGATCTGGATCGAATCTATCTTCTCATGCGAAGTAAGAAAGGTGTCAAATCGGAGGATAGATTGTCTGCGATATACTCCACCGTAGTAAGTATAATGATACATACATACATACAATCACGCCTGTATTCCCAAATGGAGATGGCACACAAAATTTTACATAGCCACTTCTGGCACATTTTTAGGCTTTAAATTAAGAGGTGCCATGTTAAAAATGTTATCGGATAACTCACGTTTAATAAATCGAGTTTAGCTCGACATGTTTCGGGCTAATTCGTAGCCCGAATCTAGGAGCCGCGGCGGCTGCTGCTGTCAAAAGCGCACTGCGTGCCTCCGCTAACACTGACCAGTTATTATAAAATTATTATAAACTAGCAATTGGGCTACGAATTTAGCCCAATACATGTCGAGCTAAACTCGATTTATTAACGTGAGTTATCCGATAATTTTTTTAACATGAGTCAGTCTCACGGTATTTTAATGTTTAAGAGGTGCCATAGTGACAGGTTGGTAGCCTATCGCCTAATGTATATAATAAAATATATAATAGAATATAGTAATAACCTAAACTCATTTCCTTAGTCGTCTCTTGCGACAGCCACGGAAGAAATGGAAAGGTGTAGTAGAGCACAAGAATCGTTACATAGACAAACCCACGACCATTCCACAATACGAAGCCATTTTTAGCATAATTTTTGGTTTTAATAAAAATGAAAGAGGTATAAATAACAGTCTCCCAAAGCACGTCTAAACTAATTCCATTGTCACCTCTTACGACATTCACAGAGGAAATGAAAGAAAAGAAAGAAAGAAAGAAAGAAAGAAAGACATTTATTGGTACAAAATTTGACCGAAATGAATTTGAAATGCGGGGTATTGTACCCTTTTCTGTCCCCAAATTTCACTTTAAATTGGTGCGTCAACAGACATTACACACACTTTTAGGGGTCATTGCTCCAAGTGTGGTGCCGGGTTAGAATAGCACTTCCCCTTTTCTTCCCGTGGGTGTCGTAAGAGTCGACTCTGGGAAAGGTTTAGTGTATTGTGGGCGATGGGCTAGCAACCTGTCACTACAATGTCACGTTTTACCATATCTGATTACCCTGAAATTGCTAAACGTAGCACTGGATTTTTGAATTCATACGCTCTGCCTACCCCTCTTGGGAATACAGGCGTGAGAATATGTATGTATGTATGTATGTATTGCTCCAAACCTTTTTACCTCAAGACGATTAACGTTTGATAATATACGTATATACATTCTAGAAAGTAAATAGTTCGGGATCCATTGTGTTTGTTCAGTCGAAATATGTTGCCATTTACGACATATAGGTATGGAAGAAAAAAAGAAAAGGTGTTATTCTATAAGTAGATTTGTTTAGGTAGTTAAAACAATGTAAACAATCTTGACATGTCTTTTTATTGAAATACACAGTCTAAAAATGAAAATCGTTACAATATACAATTCAATTATGAATGTAAATGATTTTTTCACACCTAAATTGTAAAATGTAAAGATTTCGATTTATAAAGTGTACGTTTAAATAAAAAGACACATCAAGATTGTTTATATTGTTTTAACTACCTAAACCACGCGGGACAGTTTTCTGTATTAAATAAATTAATAATATAAAAGGTACGTAAGTATATTAAAATATGATAGCAACTTAATAAATTGACAATGTCGCTACTTATTTAAGGGTTAAGTACTTTCTTAAACAATATGTTTTCACCGAAAATCTGTCCTTTCATTCTCTAGAGTCATGAATCGGTATATTTTGCATTTAGGCGTTTCTACTGAATAAACACAATGGAATCCAAAACATTTACTTTCTGGAATATATTATGTATTGTTAATTATCGTCGTACAATCAAACACGAGGAGCAATGACCCCTATATAGAAATTTACCTAATTTGGTGCGTCAACATAAAATTGTGTATATTGACACTTGCCTATGCTCTGCTTACCCCTCTCGGGAATATAGGCGTGAGGATATGTATGTATGTATGTGAAACATTTTTCGTGTGGTGTCTGGTTAAAAATAACACCTTTTCTTTTCTTCCGTGGATGTCATAAGGGGCGACTAAGGGAATAGGTGATGGTAGGTATATTTTAGGTGACAAGCTAGCAACCCTAACTGTGTTAATAGATCTCTTTAGGGATATGTTCGCCTTTGTACTTGTGTTTTGTTTTGTACTTGTTATTTTGTCATGACATGTGTATATTTTGTACATTAAAGAGTTACATACATACATACAAACATAATAGGGATGATGACAGGGTTAAAAATACATATAATATCATTCAAATTAGTCCGTACCTAAGTTAGATTATGGAAAAAAATGAGACACATATTTTTTAGTTTATCTAATAATTAAACATCAACAGAGGTACAGATCATCAAACTTCCTTAGTCCCCACTAAAAATCGTACTCAAACGTGACGTCACGCGAAACTTTTAGGCTCTGTATTATCGTCATTTTTCGTCTGTCAAATAAAAGACAAAATATGGGTACAATATTTTTTCGTAGTCTATCTGACGGACTAAATAGTTTTTTCTAGTCATCTAGCCTATTGTGTATATTGACACTTACCTATGCTCTGCGCCTACCCCTCTGGGGAATATAGGCGTGAGGATATGTATGTATGTATGTGAAACATACAAACATTTTCCGTGTGGTGTCTGGTTAAAAATAACACCTTTTCTTTTCTTCCGTGGATATCATAAGAGAAGGGAATAGGTGATGGTAGGTATATTTTAGGTGACAAGCTAGCAACCCTAACTGTGTTAATAGATCTCTTTAGGGATATATTCGCCTTTGTACTTGTGTTTTATTTTGTACTTGTTATTTTGTCATGTGTATATTTTGTACAATAAAGAGTTACATAGAGTTACAGAGACTATGAAATACCTTGGCGTTACTATAGATAAACATCTAAACTTCAAGGCTCATATAGACATACTCAGTGGACGAGTACGTAAATTAATCTATATTTTTAGGAAATTGAGACACGTTGCCGACATATCTTTGCTAAAAAGCATTTACCTTGCGTTGTGTCAATCACTAATTTTCTATTGTATATCAGCATGGGGAGGTGCTTCTAAAACAACTCTAATAACTTTGGAAAGGGCTCAGCGCGCGGTACTAAAGGTTATGCACTGCTTGCCGTTCATGACACCAACAGAAAAATTGTATAATACTGCTAAGGTCCTGACAGTAAGGCAAATGTTTATATTAGCTTTGGTGCTTAAATTCCATTCTACTGTGCTCTTCGATAAACAAGATATTCCAATCAGTCGTCGCATGGTAGACGTAGGGAAAAGAGCAGCTAAATTCAACACTGCTTTTATTAGAAAATTTTTCAGTTTTTTGGGGTGTAGAACAAAATTAACAAAAAATTGAATGTGTACCATATGACTAAAAGAAAATGTAAAATGGCGATGACAGGCTGGCTGTTGAATAAAAACTATGAAAGTACAGAAGACATCCTGAAAATAATGGCATAATAAACAAACACACACACACACACACACACACACACACACACACACACGCACACACGCACACACATACACACACACAAACAAAACGTATGTAAACTTTTGTGATGCACAGTTCTTTTTCTTTTTCTTCGTTAACGTAAGATTTTTTTTTTGTTTTTTATTTTATTATTGTATACTACTTTA
>BHDV01006900.1:108460-144996 GCA_005406045.1 Adoxophyes honmai
TTTTTACTCAAACGTGACGTCACGCGAAACTTTTAGGCTCTGTATTATCGTCATTTTCGTCTGTAAAATAAATGAAAAAATATGGGTACAATATTTTTTTGTATTCTATCTAACGGACTAAATAGTTTTTTCTAGTCATCTAGCCTATTGTAAAACCAACAAAATATGCTAGAAGCCGCTACGAAACGTGAAATGGTCATGGTCTTGACTATACATAATTTCATGTGCTAAGCCTACCCTGTTTGAGAAAACCGGCGTGAATTTTGTATGTATTTTCACTTAGGAAAGACTAGAAAAGATTAGAAAATACTCCAATAGGGAGATCTCTCTCCAGGCAGATGTTATGCCTGGGGACCGAAGTCCACAGAGAGAAAGCTGGAAGTTGTATTTATGCAAGCGATCTTTGAGACTTCAATAGCGAGATGTAAGGTACATACCATTTTATTATTTTAACAGTAGTTCTGCTACTCGATGATAGTTGGCGCTAGGTGTCCTGACACACTTTTTGATGTTCAGTTTTTCAATTAAAACCTTTTTTTTTAGTGCTATGACCGTTTGAAGAAGGAGAGACCTGGTGTATTTGAATCCAAAGTCTTTGTGGTGGCTGGTGATGTTCTTGAGAGTGGCTTGGGTAAGTTAATGGATACACTCACGTCTTTACATCGAGTTCAGCTCGACACGTTTCGAATCAATCCGTGACCAATAGTCGGGAGTAATGCGAGAGGTGGTTAGACCCGAAACTTCCGAAGTGTCACCGAGACGCGTTATTTCACCATCTTAAGGTGCAGCGCAGACGACAGACTTTTTGTGCGATCGAGTCTGCGGCGTACAAAAACTCTGCGTGGATTGTATGCATTCTGCGCCGGACTTTGCGCGTCGTGTGCGTTACTGCGTATAATTCCATAGGTTCTATTTTCAGACTAAAAAGTCCGTCGCGGATAGTCTGTCGTCTGCGCAGGGCCTAAATATATTTTTTGTGTTTTTTTTAACAATAAAGTGTTTACCGTCCCCGGCATCTAACTTGGCAAGGTTTTAAGTAGGGGGCAAGTTGAAGTTAAAGTTGAGCCACTTACCTATGTTTGTAACTTGGTCGTGTAATACTAATCCAGTATCTGACATCTAGTCGGTCACATCGGTCATTGATTACACGTCTAAATTGCGAACAGTGGCAAGTGGCTCAACAATCCCGGTTCGTGACTGTTTGTGTACCTATAAGTTTTGACAACTCTATTCCTTTTCTAACTATCACAAAATGTTTTCAGGTTTGTCTGAGGAAGATAGAACTCTTTTAATCAATCGAGTTAACATCATATTCCACGTGGCAGCCAGCGTCAGGTATGACTTCAACATTATCATCATTTCAGCCATAACACGTTCACCGCTGAACATAGGCCTCCCCTTTCAACATAGTAAAAAAAAAAAAAACTCTCACAATATCTTTGTATCAAGATCAGCTTGAGTTTCGGGCTGATTCGTGACCCATTATCGGGAGCAATGCGCCACGGCTGCAGTAAAACGTGCACTGCGTTCTTGACGCTCTTGAAGAAACTAACACCGGCTCGCAACTACCCACATTTTTATCATTGTTTTGTTAAGATGGTTGAGTAAAGGGATAAGTCCGCCTTTGTACTTCGCCGTTTCATTTCTATATATATTTTTTGTATTTCGTGTTTTTCCTTTTGTACAATAAAGTGTTTACTTACTAACTTACTTAATGGTAGCTCAGTTGGTAAGAGCGTGGTACGAATTACCCAAGGTCAAATCCATACTTTTTTTTAACTGTCTTTTTATGTCAACCCTTCTAGTGGCATTCGACCGCTTCCCGGCACGGCCGTAATTAGCAGACCACCGGCTCGCGGCATTAAGTGTCTTTAGCAAACTTCTATATTATTTATTAACATTGATCTACCTACACAGTTAAATAAGTAATTTCAAGTTCAATCCAACGGTACTCGATTTTTGTATAACGTCCATAGATTCTTTGATAAATGGTGATTTTTCTGATATGTGGAAAATTTACGATGGTTTTTTACATTTTTTTTTAGATTCGACGACCCGCTAACATTTGCCTGTAAAATGAACCTTATGGGAACTAAGGAAATCATTGATTTAGCTAAAGAAGTGGCTAATTTGTCGGTAAGTATTTTTTATATTTTATTTTCAATTTTGTGGAGAAAGACTTCATTAGAGAGAACTTTCTCTAGGCTTGTTATGCCGAGACTGAAGTCCACAGAGAAAGTTGGAAGTTGTATTTATGCAACCAATCTTCGAATCTTTGCTAGCGCAATGTGGAACAGTTTTTGACAGCTGATGACGTAGATGACGCTAGTAAAAGTTCTACTACTCGACGGTAGGTGGCGCTAGGTGTCGCTGCACTTTCATCGAGTTTAAAACATTTCTCCATTTCTTCTTCTAATGGAATGAATCTACCATGGAATCGTGATTACGAACCCTGTACCTAACTAAATAGTGCTTAAAGCTTACAAAACTTCCTTAATTTGGGTCTATGAGGACCTGTGTGGGGTCGGTTTAGAATAACACTCCATTTCTTCCGTGGATGTCGTAAGAGGCGACCCAGGAACTAAGTTTATGTATTTTTTAGGCAACAGGCAAGCATTGTCACTATTATAGGTACCTCTTCCGTTTGTTTTCAAACCTAAAACGTATCCTAGAAGTGGCTACAAAGCTTGAAAGAGTCAAGATTTTGTCTGTGTCACGCTTCGTGTGCTCTGCCTACCCCATTAGGGAACACAGGCGTGATTGTATGTATGTATGAGTATGATGTTGATTACAGGCGCTGGTCCACGTCTCCACCTCCTACTCCAATACCAACAGAGACCCAGTGGAAGAGATCATGTACCCTCCTCACGCGGATTGGAGGGATACGTTGAAGGTTTGCGAGAGCACCGACGAGCATACCCTGAGGGTTTTGACGCCAAAGTGAGTACTTCATCATATCGTCCAACTATTCAAAAAGTGAGTACTTCATCATCATATTATCGTCTACCTATACCTATAAGCAAAAGACTAAGAAGTACTTCATCATATCGTCCACCTATACACGAAGTGAGTACTTCATTATCATATCGTCCACATAATACAAAAAGTGAGTACTTCATCATGTCGTCCACCTACACAAGTGAGTATACGCGAAGTGAGTACTTTATCATCATATCGTCCATCTATACATATACAAAGTGACTACTTCATCATAATATCGTCCACCTGTAGGTACACAAAGTGAGAACTTCATCATCATATTGTCCACCTATACACAAAGTAAGTTCTTTATCATCATGTCGACCAGCTATACACAAAATGAGTACTTCATCATCATATTGTCCACCTGTACACAAGATGCAACAGAAATCCCTGGCGATAATTCACAAGAGTGCACATAAGTAGGCATGGAATCCATAGTATTTTTATTAGGGTTTCGTACGCAAAGGATGAAAACGGGACCCTATTACTGAGATTTCGATGTCCGTCCGTCCGTCTATCTGTCACCAGGCTGTATCTCATAAACTGTTCTAGTTAGACTGTTAAATTTTTCATAGATTATGTATCTCCATTGTCTAGATTATGTACGTATAGAAATACATAATCTGTGAAAAATTCAATAATCTAGCTCGGTTTGTGAGATGCGAAGTCTTAGTAACAGGGTCCCCTGAATTAGCAAATGTAGAGGACATGTAGAGATAATCTTCACTGGCGAGAGCTGGATGAGAGGCTCAAGACCATGCTTATTGGCGTGGAAGAAGCCTATGTTCAGCAGTGGATGACTATGGACTGATGATGATAAATTCTCCTGGTTTCAGGTATCTGGGAGAGTTGCCTAATACCTATACCTTCACAAAGCAACTGGCAGAGCACGTGGTTTATGAATACAAGGGGAAGTTGCCAGTTGTTATAATTCGACCTTCTATTGGTAAGACGATACTTGATTACTACGGACTAGATAATTCAAAATTCAAAACTTTATTTATGCAAACAGGCTCCTAAGAGCACTTTTACACGTCATTTTCGACTCTACCAGCGCTTTGGAAAGACCATCATTGCCAAGAATGCGCCGCAAGAAAGTATTTATTTATTATAATGTGGAAACCTGTCTCTACATAATAATATCTGCGAAATCAGAAACTAAAAAAATACGCTAAAAGTGGCCACGAACATGGAATAGTCATTGTTTTGTCTGTGTAGCGTTTCATGTGCTCTGCCTACCCTATTTTGGGAACACATGCGTGATGTATGCATGTTTTAAGGAGTGGGGCTTTCGCGCATCGCGTTTTCGAAGGTAAAGCGATGCGTGAACACCATCTTCCCACCATCACCCACTATAAAAAACGTGGCCAAATTAGATGCCGGCTGTAAATGTGTTATTTTCAGTGATCGCCAGCGTGACGGAGCCGTTTCCAGGCTGGATCGAGAACTTCAATGGCCCTGTTGGCATCCTAGTTGCCTGCGGAAAAGGTATTATTAGTTGTTATTATACTTATACTATACTAGCTGTGCCCGCGACTTCGTCCGCGTGGTATAGATATTTTGGGCATTACCTTTTTTACGCAATAAAAGGTAGCCTATGTTCTTTCTCAGGGTCTAAAGATTGTCTGAGCCAAATTTCATCAAAATCGGTTGAGAGGTTTAAGCGGGAAAGCGTAACAGACAGACAGAGTTACTTTCGCATTAATAATATTAGTAGGGATAACGTTATATACTTATATTACCGGCTAAACCCGATTATAGGATAAACTAGTTTTGCCCCGTGTGGTGCCGGGTTAGAATAGCACCTCCCCCTTTCTTCCCGTGGGTGTCGTAAGAGTCGACTCTGGGAAAGGGTTAGTGTATTGTGGGCGATGGGCTAGCAACCTGTCACTGCAATATCACGTTTGACCATCTGGTTACCCTGAAATTGCTAAACGTGGCACTGGATTTTCGAATTCACGTGCTCTGCCTACCCCTCTTGCGAATACAGGCGTGAGTATTTGTATGTATGTATGTATGTAGTTTTTCCTAAAGTCCTTTCGGCAGTGTGGTGTCGGATTTAGAATAACACCTGTCCGTTTCTTTTGTGGATGTCGCAAAAGGCTGCTAAGGTTGAAAGGTTAAGATATATTTTAAGCGACAGGCTTACAACTTGTCACTATCGTACCTCTTTCATCTGACTTATAACCAAAAAGATATAAATATGCTAAAAGTAACTACAAAACATGACATAGTCTTATTTTGTCAATGTAGCGTTCCGTCTGCTCTGTCTATTCCATTTGCGGATAAAGATTTAGGGAACAATAAAAGAGATCTCTCTCCAGGCAGGGGAACCGAAGTCCACAGAGAGAAAGTTGGAAGTTGTATTTATACAACTGAACTCTGGGGCTCGGCTCCGTCAGAGCAATCCCTACTAATCCTTACCTTACTAATATTATAAATCGGAAAGTGAGTTTGTTTGTTTGTTTGTTTGTTCCGCTTTCACGCCGTAACTACTAAACCGATTGCTTTGAAATTTTGCAGACATAAAGTTAGAAGTCTGGAATAAATAATAGGGTACATTTTGTCCCGGAAAAAATTGACGTTCCCGAGGGAATGTTCGCTTTAAACCGCAATATAACCGAATTCCACGCGGGCGAAAAGCTAGTTTGAAACACTGACAATTGACTTAGGTGGCATTCGTAGAAGTTCCACTACTCAACAATAGGTGGGGTTAGGCGTCGCTGCAATGATGTATTGGGTTAGGGCTCATAATGTCCCACTCGCAAAATGCCCCTTTGTCCATTTCGCAAAAGGTCCCTTTTATAAACGTCCCATTCTCAAAATGACCTCTCTGCAAAATGCCCCGTTCTCAAAATGTCCCGTTCGCAAAATGTCTCGTTCGAACCTATCGAGTTTGGGCTCATTTAATTCGTCTCAATGAGGTACAGTCGGACATAATAGCTTATACCAAACATGTAATTTTTCACAGAGACTTGTTTCTTTATTTAAACAAGAATTTTGCAGGCGGGACATTTTGCGGAAGGGAAGTTTTGCGAACGGGACATTTTGCGAAAGGGGCTTTTTCAGAAGGGCCATTTTGCGAAAACAATGGGACGTTTTGAAGAAGGTACGTTTAGAGAAAGGGACATAATGGGATTGGGGTATTTTGCATAAGGGACCATTTCAGAAAAGGACGTAATTTTGGTGGAGGGACATTTTGCGAGTGGGACATTATGAGCCCTAACCATCTATTGTTGTCTCGATGATAGGTGATAGATGATAGGCGCTACTGATGCAATGATGTATTGTTTTCCAGGAATCATGCGCAGTTTATACACGAACCCCGACCTCATGCCAGATTACATACCCGTCGATGTAGCCATCAAGAACATTATTGCTGCTGCCTGGTCCAGAGGAACTAAGCCGTAAGCCTATTTCTATATAATAAGGTAAAAGTACCAATGCTCGACGCCTCAACGCCCAGTAGATGACACCCATCTGTCCCCTGTCTTTCTATGACATAAGATTGCAAGTGCCAAGTATTGGGTTAGCATCGAGCACAGGGATATTTACCTTACTTAGAGACGCCTAATACCCGAGTACTCGTAAATCTCGTATCATTTATCTTGATTAAATTTAAATGGGACCAATAGGAAGCCAATACTATTAATAAAATACACAAAAATAACCATTGAAAGCGGTGCACCCGTATAAAAGTTAAACATAATAGGTAATAAGTAACATAAATAAAAAAAATACACGACAGTATCACTTTCGTCGAGCACGAGCAATCGCGCGAATAGAGCGGTGGCGTGTAGTGCGTGTTTGGCAGCTGTAGCCGCCGCGGCTCCTAGATGAAGGGCTACGAATTAGCCCGAAACATGTTGAGCTAAACTCGATTTATAACGTGAATTATCCGTAATTTTTAAGATGAGAGAGTCTTAAGGTACTTTATTCTTAAAAAAAAATAGAGCCGAATTGTACACCTTCATTAATAGGAATTAGATCAAGGTATAATTTTAGGTGACAGGCTAGCAACTTGTCAACCAGCCAACTCAAAACCTGGAAATATGCTAGAAGTGGCCACGAAACGTAAAAAAATCATGGTTTTGTCTATGTAGCGTTTCGTGTGCTCTGCCTACCCCTTTAGGGAATATAGGCGTGATGTACGATGTATGTGTCACCGGAAAATAAGACATTCCGTAAGTTTATAAATTTCCTAGGAAGTTTTGTAAGATTCTAAACGGGAGACAAAAAATGTTTCTACGCCCACATTTTTGCAAAATTTAATAATAATCTAACCTAACCTAACCTAATCTAATATAACTAAACCTAATCTGATCTAAACTAACATAATCTAACGTAACCTAACCTAACGTAAATTGATTATTTTACGAAAATGCGGCTGTAAAATAATACAAATTGTCTGTCGTTTTGAATCTTACGGGAGTTTATAATTTTCCTGAAATTTTTTAGGAAATTTATAAACTTACGGAATGTGTTATTTTCCGGTGATATACATATGTACACCTTATTTTTTTAAGTACATATTCTCACGCCTGCATTCCCATGAGGTGTAGGCAGAGCACATGGATTCAAAAATCCAGCGCCACGTCTAGCAAATTCAGGGTAACCAGATAGTAAATCGTGATATTGCGGTGACAGGTTGCTAGCCCATCGCCCACAATACACTTACCCTTTCCCAGAGTCGACTCTTACGACACCCACGGGAAGAAAGGGGGAGGTACTATTCTAACCCGGCACCACACGGGCATTTTTTAAGTCTCTAAAAAAATGGTCCTTCTACTTTCCAGCCTCGCCCCGTCTGACGACATAGAGATCTACAACTGCTGCGCCAGCACGCTGAACCGAATCTCCATCGGTGACCTGGTGGAGACGGGCAGGTCTTTGGCCCCCCAGTACCCTCTGAACGATATGCTGTGGAACGTGGGGGGGTCCATCACCACTTGCAAGCAGCTGCATTACATCAATGTGAGTATGGAAGCAAAAATCAACCAAGTGCGAGCCGGACTCGTGCTCGAAGGGGTGGACAAATTGCAAAAGACACACGATTTTTGTATGGGAGCCTCCCTTGAATACTTATTTTATTATTTACTTTTAAAGTAGATAAACAACTAAATATTTAAATATTCACTAAATAGTGAAAATTTTAAGTGTCTACCTGTCACCCAAAGATACCGAAAAAATCACGATTGTTGGAAGCCCCCCTTAAATACGTATTTTATTTTATTCTTTAGTATTTGTTGTAGCGTTAACAGAAATACATAATCTGTGAACATCTATTTAACTATCACCGTTTTTGAGATACACAAGTACACTGAAAAAAAAAAGACGCTAAAAATATTTAATTAAAAGTTAAATATTACACGTGCGCCGATACGTGTTATTATTATTATAATCATAAAAGAGCGTCCATAAATTACGTGAGGTGTTTTAAGGGGGGGAGGAGGTCGAGTCAAATCTCATCTAATCTCACGTTGGGGGGAGGGGGGTCACGGCAAATATCACGCAATTTTTTCTTGTTTGAAACGAACAAAAAAACTACTATTTTTTTGTCCATTTAGTCCAGATGCCTGAGGTCTTAAAAACCGAAGAGAGGATGTGGATAGCCATTAGTGATGTGCCGGATCGTTAAAGATGTATATCCGCGGATACGGATCTGAATACGGATATTTAGAGTAAAAATCCGCGGATACGGATACGGATACGGATTTTTATTTTCTTATTTATTTGGTGTCAGCACCCGCGGGCTTGAAACGATAGTTAACGTTACGCTCGCCACAACGTCAGGCAGGACATGTTTTGACTTGCATTGCGCGGATAGTTACTTTTGTTTTGGTTATAAAGATCTATCTATCTAGATGTCTGCAATGTAAATGTGCCAAATATTTGAATTAAATACGTAAAAATACTCTGAATGGATTTTAATAGTTTTTTAATTCTGCCTCATCACTTGAAAAAGATCCGAAAAAAGATCCGCTCGAAAAGTAACGGATACAGATACGGATACGGATTTTTCTTTTCCCTCGGATATCCGCGGATACGGATACGGATACGGATATCCGGAACGTCACTAATAGCCATTTGACACTTCATGAGTGTATCCGAACGAAGAAAGATTTGAGTTTTTTTTTAAGTTACGT
This sequence comes from Adoxophyes honmai, assembly GCA_005406045.1. Taxonomy (NCBI): domain Eukaryota; kingdom Metazoa; phylum Arthropoda; class Insecta; order Lepidoptera; family Tortricidae; genus Adoxophyes; species Adoxophyes honmai. The sequence goes on from BHDV01006900.1 coordinate 117,589, forward strand.
CATTAATTTTATTTTTTCTTTTCAAATTAATGTTTTTTCTTTTCACAATAACAATCCAACATTTAAAAAAATCTCACGTGAGATTTAGGGGTGAGGGAGGGGGTTGGCTAAAATCTCACGACATCTCACCAAGGGGGGAGGGAGGGTCAGAAATTTGAAAAAAACACCTCACGTAATTTATGGACCCCTAATCAATTTCAGGTTATACTGCTGCATTTGCTACCAGCTATTCTGGTGGACACTCTGCTTTGGCTGATGGGAAAGAAGACAATGTAAGTATACCTACCTACTCATTGTACTTGGCTACGCAGATTTTAGTTAAGTTCCTATTTTTAGACACGCGCTACAGATGTAGCGAGAAACTATTTTCCTTCGTAAATTTTCGGAAAAGTTCGTATTTCGTACTCTCTCAAATAGCTTCGGTTCCCATTTTAATGCCGTAGGGGTAATTATTGCTTAAAAATGTCGGGAATTCATTCCGTGTAATACATATATGGAAATATCCAGTTTTAAGTAATAATTGTAATTGTTTTAAGTAATAATACGATAAATACGAACTTTTCCGAAAATTTACGAAGGAAAATAGTTTCTCACTACATCTGTAGCGTGTGAAGCCAAGTTCTGGTAACAGAACTGGCGAGCAGCACCGTGTTCGTTAGTTAGTAGGTACCTATACGCCAACATAATTACATTAATTTATAATACTAAGATGAAACGCATACACCGGATGAGGCCTATGCCCGGCACTGAGACATTTAGATTTTTTTAATTAAGTATATGTATTTGTTCAATTTCAGGTTAGTAAAAGTACAAAGACGCATCTACACAGCCAACCTCGCTCTCCAGTACTACGTCACGAAGCAATGGACATTCACGAACAACAACTTTCTCCATCTCCGTTCAAAGATAAAAGAAGAAGATAAAGAACAATTCTATTACGAAGTGGAGAATGTCGACAAGTATGAGTACTTCACGCAATGTGTCATTGGTGGACGAAGATTTTTGCTGCATGAGAAAGATGAGGATTTACCCAAAGCCAGGGCACATTGCCGGAGGTGAGAATTGTCTATTGATTTTGTCTAAACGTTTCTTACGGTATCCCGTGTGGTGCCGGGTTAGAATAGCACCTCCCCCTTTCTTCCCGTGGGTGTCGTAAGAGTCGACTCTGGGAAAGGGTAAGTGTATTGTGGGCGATGGGCTAGCAACCTGTCACAGCAATATCACGTTTAACCATCCACCCTGAAATTGCTAAACGTGGCACTGGATTTTTTAATTCATGTGCTCTGACTACCGCTCTTGGGAATACAGGCGTGAGAATATGTATGTATGTGTGTATAAAAAACAGGGCACTTTAGAATAAATTAATGTAATTTTGTTTTCGTGCAAAATAGTTAACAAATATGATGTTGCTCGTTAGTTGTTGTTATTTGGAAGTACAAGCAAGATTCATTAGGTCATACTTGTCCTCCTACCTTAAAGCCTAACAATATGCTAGAAGTGGCCAACGAATCGTGGCATAGTTTTGTCTATGTAGCGTTTCGTGGACTCTGCCTACCCCATTTAGGAAATTGGGAATACAGGCGTGATGTTTGTAAAAAAAAATGAGGGTAGTTTTTGTGTTAGTAGGTATTTATTTATTTATTGTTTCTAATAGTATTTATCTTTCTTTTACAGAATGATAATCCTGGATAAGGTGGTGAAAACCATTTTCTACGGCTATGTGGCTTGGTGGTTCATCAATACTAGCTACGTACAAAACATACTTTTGTCGCTTAAGGAGCTATTGTAACTTTTACCGTTTGTTTTTGTGTAGTTAATAAAGTGTTTTGGTGTTGTTTGTAATTGTTTTTTAATAGTGCGAAAAGAATGATCATGACCTGTGACACAATTTAGTCACACCCCTTCCTAGTGTGACACACTAGTGTTACGTTTGTAAATGATTAACTATGCTCGCGATTCCGTCCGCGTAGAATGGTGGCTAATTCCCCCCGTTTTTTCGATATTTTCAAATGTTTCATCGCTCCTATTAGTTGCAGCGTGATGTTATATAGCCTAAAGCCTTCCTCAATAAATGCTCTATCCAACAAAAATAATTTTTCAATTCGAACCAGTAGTTCCTGAGATTATCGCGTGCAAACAAACAAACAATCTCTTCAACTTTAATATATTTGTATAAGTAGATTTAATTCATATTCATATTCATATTTATTTGGCAACATTCAAGTACATACACAAAACAAATTCAAACAGCAGTTCCAAAACAGTCACCCCTGTGGGAACGAGGCGTGACGTTATGTATGTATGTATGTCTGTTTATGTACTTAGTGTATGTATGTTTCTATGTAAAAATGAAAAACAGAAAATTTGCAAAAATTGTTTTATTTATCAAACATTCGAAAAAGTACCAATTACCAATTTTACGTAAATTATTTCCCTAATCCTTCTTTCGCGTTCACAATAATCTAAATTTAAAACTAGTAATCAGTATACAAAATCAAATATCACAAAATTTTCATTTAACACCCCCATGACACAAATAGGTATATTACAAAAGTCACGTATCAAAATCTGCATTCTATGGAACTGTAAACTAAGTTACTTAAATAATACTCGATAGCTTAAACTAATATAGTCTTCTAAAGGAATTATCATATTTATCATAGCTATTTAATATACTAATTATCTTAATTAATATTTACAATTAATTATTAAAAGTAGCTACCAGCATTCGAAAAATAATTTAAAATGTACTCGGACGAAGACATTTTATCATTAAAATTATACATAACGTTGAAATTTTGAAATTTAAAAATCAGTAAAATTATATTTTCGTAAATTGCCAAATATGAACATGAAAAATATTACATTTAAGACAAACAATAACTACCTATATTTTTCAGGAAACATGTCACTGGCATAAAAAGTATACTAAAACAGAACTATATTTAAAGTGTTCCCTATTTAATAATACATATTTTAATATTTACAAAAATGTACAAAATGCTTAATTTTGAGCAAGATTTTAAAAATAGTTTGACAATCTCATGCGTGACCGTCATAGCGATGTAAGTTGTCGGAGAGGGGGGGACTAAGCAAATACCGTAGGATATCTGTATCTGAACGGATATCTGTCAATATCCCTATACAATTCAATGAGCTAACACACACCGCAGATAACTTTTTACCGTCAAATATCTGTTTACCCCGACATATGGAAAGGTGGCATTTATATGTAGACAAAATATTATCGCATTTGTTTAGTCTGTGACATGCTACCTCGCCCCCGCCACCGCTTACCCAAGGACGATCGCACACGAAGTTGTTAGATACCTAATCTGTTAAACTTGAATATTTGGAAAACAAATCTGACCAAAAAGATAAGAAAATTGCAAATATTTCACCATTTTCCTTGCAACAAATAATGTGTGAAATGCTCGTCTTTCTGGTCAGTTAAAAATACTACATTTAGTTTTTTATGAACTAGAGATCGAAAAAGCGGCAATCTAACAGCACTAAATAAATATATCTACAAAACAAATTGAGCAACTATCAGTCGTGATCTAAAGCGTCTATCTCTAGTTTTACTTTTAAACATACACAAGCCAAGAATCGGCTAAATTACTATAAAAAAAAACTACGTACAGTATTTGACTATAAAACGCACATCGGTCTTAGGAAAGAGACAATCGGCGTCAAGTTAGAGAGAGACAATGCTCTACATCTACAAAATCGATTTAGAAGATCTCTGTGCAAATTTTATGGGCGGGTACTGTATTTTTCTATCATATAAGCCGCTGTATATCTAAAAACTACAACCTCTCTATTTATTTATGTGACTACTAATCATGAAAGGCTTTAATATGAGCGTAATCACGAGTTAAAATACTATGCCTAATTATGTACAGTCGCATACATAGCTTTACTAATCTACATTCATGTACTTAATAATTTTGAAAAAAAAAATGGCGGCAATACGGAATTCCACAAACAATTGCGCATCGGTGTCACAGGCACAGAAAGATGTCGCCCGTGTATTCTAAATTTGAAATAATTTTTCTTCTTTGGATCATCATTTGTTTTAAAATTTTCGAAATTTGAACGTCGATGTAAAAATATTAAATGCTACTGACACAGGATTTTTAATGAAGGCCATTTTTTGTTTATTGTCTTCGAACGTATAATACTTGTATGCATTATGATTTGAATGTAGATAAAAGTAGGTTATATACCAGTATGACCAAATCTAAGCTATTTAATAGTTAAATACTTATTAGTCTCGTATTTAAAATAGTAACTACCGTGAGACTCACTCATAGAGAAAAAAAACTCACAAGTTCCCCGTTTATTTCCGTTTAGAATGACCTCTCCATTCCTTCCGTGGATGTCGTAACTGCTAGTTCGGTATATTCGGTAGGTCTACCAAAATTAATGCCAACATACTAACTTAATAGCTAACTTAAAGTACGTAATTACTAAATATTTTTCGAGCGCTGATTTCATACCTCATACATCACACAACAGTCTTTATTGTATCAAAAAGCAGCCCCTATTAACCTTACACCAGAGACAGATAATTATAAAGATTCTCAATATGCTAGGAAGCGTTCCTACAAATTCCAAAAAGTACAGTCGACCAAGAAATTGGTCTACCCCCTCAAGATCGATATTCATTTGAACCTCATGAAACAACAAGGTCGATTTCCCCTCGCCATAATATTATGACAGTGACAATGTCAACCTTGTGACAATTTTGATCTCACAGAAATTTTTGTCAAAAGTGGTAGACCACTTCCTTGGCCCACCGTACACGTCTGACTCGAAGTTTTCGGCGAAACGGATCAGTGAATTCGTTCCGCTATTTAGCTTGAGAATGACACCTCTCCATTTATACCTTGGATGTCATAAGAGGCGACTAAGGAAATAGGTTTGGCTATGCTTTAGGCGACAGGCTGGTAACCTGCCACTATTATTTATATCTAACTTGGAACTTAAAATAAAGCTGAAAGCGGCCACAAAACATGAAAAAAATCATAATCTTGACTATTTCACTTAGGTTCGTATCTTTCCACGCTTACATCAATCAGAAAACTCAACAATATGATCATCCAAACCTTTCAAAGTTGAGCTACGTCGCGATTCATAATTCTTAGTAGGCCCATCGAATCCACTTCCATCGTCCAATACCTCTAGATACCTACAATCATCTTCACTATCCGACTGTCTCACAACTTCATAATTACATCCTCTCTCTCTCTCATCACCAGAATCACTCTTGAACCCATCATTCGTCATCGAATCATCTTTATTGATTAATGAATTCTTCCTATCATTGAAGACCTTTTGGACATGCAAAACATCATTCACCTTATCTTTTACACTCCCAACTGAATCATACACTCTATCCCCAAGCCTATGACTAAGTTCTTTTAGTCTATCGCTATGAGTCTTAAAGAAAGATGGTCTTCTTTCCTCATCAAATTGGGGATCAGAATTGTCGGATTCTGTATCGTTTAGAGCTATTTCACAAGGAGCGTAAATGTCCTTTGGATTCTTCTTAACATCCTTTATTTGTTTACTGGCAATGATGCAGTTCCGTTGTCTTTTCTTTCCGTCGAAGGTTTTGAACATGACCTTGAAGGTGAGTCTGTAAATGGAGATGAGGATGAGAATGCTGCCAACGGGGAAGAGTAGGTAGAGAGCGCCTTTTTCGACGAAGGGTAGAATGTTCAGGTATAAATTGAAGCGGTCTTCAAGAGTCTTTGGGAGGGAGTACATCCTCTGGAATAAAGAAGAGTACAGGTTAGAATATTATGGAGAAATAAAGTAAAGGTGTTCGTGTAGTATACCCAAAGGTTTATGTTTATGTTTATGTTTATGTTTGCTCCGTTGTTTGGCGAGCCAGAGACAGATATACGGCAAGCAGGTCACGGCAGAAAGAGAGCAATATTACGCCTCAACGTGTTCGGGTGTGGATCTTTCGTACAGTTGGCCAAGAAATTGGTCCCATCTTAACATCGATGTTCATTTGAACCTCATGAAACGAAAAGGTCGATTTACCTTTGCTATAAAGCTATAATATTATGACAGTGACAATAGCTCCTTTATCATTATTGTATTATTTATCAAGTGTCAAGTTTGAATAAAATTATAGAAGCTAAGAACAACACAGACGATACGTCATATTTGAGCATACCTTACACTCCGTTAGAAAAGTCAACCTTAGTGATTTGATCTCACAGAAACTTTTCCCAAAAGTAGTAGACCACTTTCTTGGCCGACCGTACATAGTATATATCTAGTAGTTATTCTATCGGGGAAAACTGATCAATACTCACGATATCAAACCACAGCATGGGTAGGTAGAAGTTGGCGAATTTGCCAGCGTTGGTGATGCGACTGATGTCTCCAAGAGCCATGTTGATTTGGATCTTCGCGCTCACATCCAGTGGGAGACCAGATTCGGGCTGGATCCAAAACCTTAAACAATAGTCATTGATTACATACATGCATACATACACTGTGGAGAAAGACTCCGCTATTGGACTGCCTCTCTCCAGGCAGATGTTATGCTCGGGGACCGAAGTCCACAGAGAGGAAGTTGGAAGTAGTATTAATGGAACCGATCTTCGAAATTTGGTTGGCGCGATGTGGAATCGTTTAGTTCGGCTATTTGTTGATAGGTGGCGCTAGGGCGCTACATCCCCAAATGGGGTAGGCTGAGCACACGAAACGCTACATAAACAAGACCTTGACGTTTTGTGGCCACTTCTAGGACATTTTTTTTGGATTTTGAGTTGGCAATAGTGACAGGTTTCTAGCCTGCCGTCTAAAATATACCTTTTACGATATACACAGATGAAAAGGAGAGGTGGCATTCTGAATCCAGAAAACAGGCTTAATTTCATCGATTTATCCATACCTAATCTTTTTTTAAACCAGTATCGAATAGCGGATATTTTATTTTGAAGGTACCTTGTACGAATGTACGTGCGGACGTGATAATAGCCAAATATCTTATCAGATATTGATCTCAGGGACTCAAAAAATATCTCAAATGATAACTAAAAATGTCGGCAATATTTCTACACTAGTAATTTTAATTGTTAGCTAATGGTTACAAAATACTGTTCACGTAATAAGGTAAACGTCCCTGTGCTCGACACTGACCCAATACATGGCACTTGCAGCCTTATGTCATAGTTAGACAGGTGACAGATGGGTGTCATCTACTGGGCGTTGAGGCGTCGAGCATTGGTACATTTACCTTTTATACATATTATGTCACATCTGTATTCCCAGGTGGTGAAAGCACACGAAATGCTACACAGGCATAGTTTTTAGGTTTTAGGTTAAGAGGTAATACAGTGACAGGTTGCTATCCTGTCAACCAAAATTTACCTAAACCTTCCGAAGTCACCTCTTAATACATTCACGGGAGATGGAGAGGTGTTATCCAAAATCCAACGCCACACGCAATAGTTTTCTAACCAAGAAATGTGTCAAAAAATACTATTTTACGTATTGTAGCCATAGAAATTACCATAAAAATACTACACACCTGGTCTCATGTAATTCTTTGTTAGGCGATAAGCCCTCCACTTTTTCGAAGAGGACGTCATCCCCCTTATAGAAGTGAGGGTAGGACAGGGCTATCGGGAACCCGTAGTAGCACTCAGTCACGTCAATCATTCCTTCGGGTAGACATCTATCTGAAAATGGGAATAAAATAATTGTATTTGTTTGTTTAGGTCGATCTTTTTTTAACTTTATATGTGTGGCTACTCTAATTTCACTTTAAGAGATAATATATGTTCGCCTTTGTACCGATAAATTGGTGTGTTTGTTACTATCGTCTTATTTTTTGTGAATTAAAGAGTTACATACATACATACTAAAATAGAGAAATCAAGTTGAATTTCAAAGAATTCAAATTAAACACAAAACATTCTGGAATATTTAGAAAATGAAAATGCAAATTAATAAAATTAGATTACCCCTATGTAGTTCATCATTTTGCTTGCAATTTCGTTACTTAAACTACTTTTTTTATTTAAAACACTTGAAAATCAAACAATCAAAGTTCACAAAATTACCGCCAGCAAAATCGATACCAGTTCTTCATTACACAATAGGTGGCGTTGTAGTAAATAGTTCAACTACTCGATGATAGATGGCGCACAACGTTAATGTTTTCTTACCATTTCTACAGAAGCACTTGTTTTCTTCGATATGTTTTCCGTTGTCAAACAGATGTTCAGGGAAAGTATACATGTAGGCTTTAAGTCCGCTTTTGACACCTTCTTTTACTGGGATCTGTGAGAAAAATGAAAAAAGTTTGTTATTTTTTTATCATGTTTCTTACCTAAGTGGTATAATCGATACCAATATATAAATGTGAAAGTGTGTTTGTTTGTTTGTTTGTCCGTCTTTCACGGCTACACGGAACGATGGATTGACGTGATTTTTTAGGTAGAGATAGTTTAGGGCATGGAGAGTGACATAGGCTACTTTTTGTCTCTTCAAATCCCCCCCATTTCCCTAGGGACCTTCAGTGAGGGGTTCCCTTCAACTATCTCCACCTTAAAAGTCACGTCAATCCGTCGCTCCATTTAGCTGTGAAAGACGGACAAACAAACACACTCTCCCATTTATACTTAGTATTAGTATGGATGTGGAAGTATGGATATGGATATGGATTTAAAAAATAGAACCTTACCAAAGGAGCAGCTCTGCACAGGCTCTTTCTGAAGAACAGGATGCTCTCATTCCTCGTCACCCCTCCTCGGAACTTGGTGCCATCAGATGCACCCTGGACATTGGAACAGTGGGTGCCATGCCACTGCGGGAGGTCTTTGGACCCCCTGTAGGTGTCAATGAGGCCTGAGTTTCTGACGTCGTCTTCTCCAGTGTATATCGTCTCGTAATCACCTTCGAAATCGTACATCTGGAGAAGAATGGGTGAGTTGGAGAGTTTTTTTGGTGTTTTGTGCTATTTTTAGGTTGTTTCTACTTGGAATCATGAGACTTTTCGTTACATTGGGAGAAAAAAGGTGTGTGGACGTGAGTTATCTGTATTATTCGTTAGTGAATTCATTTCATGTTCATGCATTTTTATGAAATTTTATGCACATTCATAGAACGCTTGTTCATGTAAGTATATTTAAGAATATTTATGTAAGTTTATGCATGTTTAGTTTAAGTATGTTTTTGTATGTATAAAAGTATTTAAGTGCGTAAGTTTCTGCATGTTTAAGTATGTTAATGCTTGGTCATGTAGGTATGTTTAAGAATATTTATGAAAGTTTATGCATGTTCATGTAAGTAAGTTAACGAATTTTTAAGTATTTCATGTAAGTTTATGCAGTTTCATGTAAGATTATGCACGTTTATGTAACTTTATGGATGTTTCAATATTTATAAGTAAATTGATGCATGTTCATGAAACTTTACGCGTATTTATACAACTTTATGCACATTTATGCAACACTTACCCTATCAATAAGGCCCAGTTTATCGAAATATATCCATCCTGGCATGAAAGTGTTACCCAAGGTCATCAGGTTGGACTTGTACCCCATCATGAACTCCTTGGCTGTCATCTGGACTAATGGCTGGATGTTCCCCAGGGTTATGAGGTTGTTCAGGCCGAATCTGGTGACGAAAGACTGCTTGGCTACCACGTCTGCTATACTCTGTAATAAATGAACAAGTAGGTAATGCCTCATTTACATTCAGCCCCTATCGGTGCTCCTCGCGCTGCCGGCAATTCGTTTGCGAGTTATCGCGGAATTGTATGGAGACTTGTCGACCGTGGCAGTTGTGCAAACGTTCCGCTGGCGGCGCTGTCTCGCTTTCCATACAATTTTGCGATAACTCGCAAACGAATTCGTTAACGACTGCACCATCGAAATGAACACGCTAGACGTACTGAACGTATCTGGTCGATATTTATGTTCTTCGAAGCCGCCCTCAACCGACTTAACCTAACTAAACTTCCCCTGTATTTGCTTACATACCCTCGTTTCATCCATTCTTTCCATATACCTAAACCAACGCAATAGCCTACCATTAAATGAGTACAACAAAGTACCTTATACGTTTATGGGTGGCCAAAGTGACAAGTGACCTTTAAAATTGCATCACTGCTATATCATTAATGTATAGAAACTTCTAGTAGATTTGCAATAGCAATGTACTAGCGGTAAATAAACAAACTTATAGATATCTAATTCCTTTCTAAGTTAGCAACATACATACAATGCCTGTGTTCCTAAATTGGGTAGGCAGAGCACACGAATGTAGACAAAGGCTAGACTATTTCACGTTTCGAAGTTTTGAAGGATATTTCGGTTTTTAAATAGCAAAAAAAATACTTTTTTAGTATGGGAGTTCGACAGAAATACCTACTTATTTAATTTAATATTAAATTATTTACTAAATACATACTTACATACATACATAAAATAACGCCTATAATCCCAAATGGGGTAGGCAGAGCGCACGAAATGTGATATAGACATAACCATGATTATGACTATTTCACGCTTCGCAGCCACTTCTAGCATCATTTTGGGTTTGAAAACAGATGTAAGAGGTAGTATAATAGTGATAGGTTGCTAGCCTGTCGCCTAAAGAATACCTAAACCCATTTCCTTAGTCGCCTCTTACGACATCCACGGAAGAAATGGAGAGGTGCTATTCTGGACCTGACACCACACGGGTATTTACTAAATATTCTGTGTATATGTATTGCAAGTGTCTACATGTTACTGTTACATGGACTCAAAAACGCCAAAAAACACGATTATTGTATGGGAACCCCTTGTAAATAATATTTACATTTTATTTTTGGTATTTGTTAGGTACTATAGCGGCATTAAAAATACCCTATTTGGGAACTACTTGGATTGTATGTATGTATGTAGACAGCGGGAAGTCCCTTTAACGTCGTTAATCCTACTTTCACATACATACATACATATCCTCACGCCTGTATTCCCAAGAGGGGTAGGCAGAGCACATGAATTCAAAAATCCAGTGCCACGTTTAGCAAATTCAGGGTAACCAGATGGTTAAACGTGATATTGCAGTGACAGGTTGCTAGCCCATCGCCCACAATACACTAACCCTTTCCCAGAGTCGACCCTACTCTCCTTAGCTATATAGCTATATAGTGCATACCCACTATGAGTACGGCGGGTAAGGTAAAGGTCAACAACCTCTTTAACTGTCGCAAGGCCAGTGTGGCCATTCGTCAAACTCCAAGTTCCTCAATTTCGTCATGTCATAACTGTCGAGGTTCATTTATTGACCATTTAATTGAGTTTTGTAAGATTTTATTGTATGAGACAAGGACATTGTATGATTTGTATGACGACTGGGAAAATACGAACTAATAATGACACTTTTTTTTTGGTTTACCACGTCATTAAAAGTTGCAGTGTGGCGTCGGGTTTAGAATAACATCACTCCATTTTTTCCGTGGATGTCGTAAGATGTTACTAAGGAAATAGGTTGAGGTATGCTTTAGGCGACAGGCTAGCAACCTGTCACTATATAGCTCTTCCATCTGTTAAATCTAAAATTATGCTTAAAGTCTCTACGAAACGGGAAGTCATCATTTTGTTTACGTTACGATTCGTGTGCCCTGCATACCCCATTTTGTGTATGTACTTCGCGTGCCAAAAGGGAGCCAAAAGAGAGAGCAATGCTCTTCCTTTGGCGCGATTTCATTTACTCTTGTACAACTTTTATATATTTATCCATAAAGGTTCCTTTCTAGAGACACCTTTGGATCGTTTCACTCGGACTAAAATATCACTAAAGCGCTCATGTGACGTTACAGTAGGTAGAGAAAAAATGGCACGCTTGGTTTTCAAACAAATGCAGGAACTCGCGGTATCTACTTCGATAAAAATCTATGGTTCCGTCACCAAAAAAAAGACAACCGCTGTTGTTGATTAGTGATTACAACACTGTATTCCCAAGAGTAAGTGCTTGTAATAGGCCTAAATTGAATAAATAAATATTAAAAAAAAAAAAAAAAAGGAATTGTGGGCGATGGGCTAGCACCCTGTCACCACAATATCACGTTTGACCATCTGGTTACCCTCAAGTTGCTAAACGTGGCACTGAATTTTTGAATTCATGTGCTCTGCCTACCCCTCTTGGGAATACAGGCGTGAGAATATGTATGTATGTATGTATTCCCAAGAGGAGTAGGCAGAGCACGTGAATTCAAAAATCCAGTGCCACGTTTAGCAATTTCAGGGTAACCAGATGGTTAAACGTGATATGCAGTTGTTGATTACTTACCAGTAAAGCTATGTTTGGCAAGAAGAGCAGATCATCTTCCTTATTGCCCTCCGACAGGTCTTCGACCCATGTCAGAGGGTGGCGAGGGATGGCTGATATAGTTCCATTATCGTTGAACTTGACTATCTTATGCTCCAGACCTTCCCTGGAAAAGAGGTAAAACAATGATTAAGTAATCCAATGCCATCGTAGTGTCGGCTTTAGAATAACCTTCCCATTAATTCCGTGGATGTTTTAAGAGGCGACTTAAAATAGGTTTAGATTGCTTTTGGACATTATTTGTCAACCTTTGTCATTGCGCGACCCCCTTAGTACCTACATACAGTCACGCCTCTTTCCCACAGGGGTAGGCAGAAACCACTTTGTTCCACTTGCTACTCCTGGCATACTTCTTTTGCTTCATCTACATTCATTACCCCTTAGTAGGTAGTTAAAAAATCGGCCAAGTGCGAGATTATTAATGAATTTAATTTTTCGTGTTAAACAAAAGTCGAAAGAGACACTACTTCAAACTTCAGTATCTTTAAAACTACTAATCAGATTGCTATTTTTTTTTCCAAATCACCGCAAAGTAAGGGTTTTGAATGCGATAAACTGTATTGAAATTGGTTAAACCGTTTGAGAGCTAAACGCAGACATTGACGTCAAACTGATTAACATCTTCTTGCATCTTCTTGGTTACCAAGCATTCGCTTATTATGTCAATTAAATTAAAACTATATTGTTAAAATGAAAGTTTAACACAGGCATATCATTACCATAATATTAACTGCAAAATTATAGCGTTTTTGAACTGTGAGCAATTTAATTTGCTTGTTAATAAGATAACCATAATTTCACACACGCACTTAAAATTGATGCGTTCAATTTTAATTACGTTTAAATTATAGCCAAGTAGCTAGCGAAATTTTGTATTTGTTTCCATACAAAACTTTGCTACCATTGTACATTTAGTTATGCACCTAAAATCCCAAACAACCAGTGTATATTAGGTACACTATAATACATATAATTATTTATTTTAGTTTAATGGTAAATATTTATTTATTTCTCAACTTTCTTAGTCGCTACTCTAACTTCACATTTTTTATCAATCGCTCGAAAACCAACATGAAGTTAGCTCTTAAGGGATTATGCTTGCCTTTGTACTTTGTTCTATGCTTGTTATTTCCTCATGTTTTTTTTGCATTAAGAGTTATAAATACATAAAATCACTATCAATTACATCTTAATATTCAAAGTCAAAGTCAAAGTGATTTATTTGTAAACATAGGTGAAACTGATTACAGTGATGGTCAAATAACAAAAGACACATCATTCTATGTTCACATTTTTGTATTTGAGTAAAAATAAATTCTTTAACTTGCAATTAGACTTTATAACCACTGTTTAATCTTGGACAGTTATTTAAGAAATCATAATTACCGTAGGCAGTTTAAAGTAACCGTTTACCCTTGTTTAAAAACACCGAGAATGTTTAATATGTAATTAAATACTTTATAATTGTTGCGTAGGTTATATAATTATTATAAATCGATGGATTCCGCATAGCTACGAAATTACTTTTGCTATAATATCTCTTGGACCATTCACGATTATGATAATACAAATTGCGCTATACCTACTTTGGAAACAAAGGAACATATTATAATCTATTTTAATATTATAAAGTTGAGGAGTTTGTTTGTTTGTTTGAACGCGCTAATCTCAGGAACTAATGGTTCGAATTGAAAAAATCTTTATGTGTTGGACAGACCATTTATCGAGGAAGGCTTTAGGCTATACATATAACATCACGCTGCAACCAATAGGACCGAAGAAATATTGGAAAACTAGCTTTCTCTACCACTAGAACTCGGTTATATTGCGGTATAAAGCACAACTATAAGAAAACTTCTCGTTTCAAACGACACACGGCGCCATCGATCTATCATCTATCGATCGGTTATCGATTGATATCGATCTATCATCGATCGATTTCGATCTATCAAGCAAACTATATTTTTGTTTTCCCTCGGGAACATCAATTTTTCCGGGATAAAAAGTAGCCTATGTCACTCTCCGTACCCTAAACTATCTCTACTTAAAAAATCACGTCAATCCATCGCTCCGTTTAGCCGTGAAAGACGGACAAACAAACAAACAAACAAACACATTTTCACATTTATATATTGGTACGGATGTGGAATGAACGGGGAAATTTGGTCACTATTCCACGCGGACGGAGTCGCGGGCACAGATAGTAAGTAAATAATACGATGATGATAAAAACTTACTTGTAAACATAAGGGCCGACCTCCTTCACCGTCAGTTTATCTGCTTTGCCCGCCATAAACTCCTGCGCATTCGTCACGTTAAACAGAAATATCCGGACATAAAGATCCACTTCTGGTTTCTTCCACATTTCGAAAATTTCGCCGCCGTCTTGGAGAACTACTTTCTGAAAAAAAAATTACTTGGTGCAAAACATGAAGTACTAACTTAATCTATACTTAACATAATATACAATCACGCCAGTGTTGCCAAAAGGGGTAGGCAGAGTATAGAGATAAAACGCATAATTTTAGGTTTGAAAACAGAGGAGGAGGTATAATAGTGACAGGTTACTAGCCTGTCGCCTAAAGCGTACCTAAATCTATTTCGTTAGTCGCCTCTTACGACACCAACGAAAGAAATGGAGAGGTTTTATTCTAAACCTGACATCACACTGAACAATAGTATGGACTTGTGTCGTTGGATTCATCGTAAATTACTTACTTATTTTTTTATGTGTCATTTTGTCTGTATTCTATTTGTAAGTTTTGATCAAATATTAGATAACTAACTTTAAACAACAAAATTTTTGCCGGGAGCCGGCAGGCTGCCCATTACAGGCTTGCCGGGAAACGGTCTAATGCTACTCGAGGGGTTATTAAAGATACTGTACCTGCTTGAAAAGGAAGTCGTAGGGATGTAGTATTAGGATGAAGCAGCCAGATCCGATGGCGAAGAAACCCAACATCAGAAGAATGAACAAACCTGAAACAATTAAAAAGCACGTTAAATACACATACATATGTCGAAGGCGGATTGTAAAATCCGCCGTTTTACATTACGCCTAGCCGTTTTTCAAAACAGCGCCGTTTTGTAATGCGGCGGCTCAAAGTTTAGCCGGATTGAATGCGGCTGAATAAAAAACCGCCGGAATGAATTCGGCGCTAAATGAAAAGAATGTAATACGGCGAGAGATTAGCCGCCAATTTGTCGTTTTTAGTTCAGATTTTTAACACTCGTGGCGCAGCATAACATAAACAGTAGAGGATTTAGAGGATTTAATAGGTTAGGTTAGGTTAGATTACATTAGATTAGGTTAGGTTATTTTATTTATATTTATTTTACTTAGCATTCTTTATTTTGTAAGTATTGTTACCCTACAATTTTAGTAGTAGTACAATGCGGCTAAACGTGGGCCGTCTTATTGAAGAACGTATCGCAATAACAATCCGGCTGAACGTTGAGTCGCCGCATTACAAAACGGCGCTGTTTTGCAAAACGCCTAGCCGTTATGTAAAACGGCGGTTTATACAATCCGCCTGCGACACATACATACCTACATGCATACATGTCAGTGTTTAACACATTACAATATGACAAGTAAAGTAATCTATTCCGCGCGCGAAATGGCTGGCGCGTGTTGCCGTGCTAATCCTACAGAGTCATGGAACACATAAGGGAGCGTTCAAGTATTACGTAACGCAATTTTTGAAGATTTTCGACCCCCCCCCCTCCCCCCTATGTAACGCGCCATATTAACGTTTTTCTGCACCCCCCCCCCTATCTCTGAACGTTACGTAACACGCACGACCATTTTCACCACTGATTAATATGATAAAATTTCGCGATTTTTAGCTAAAAGTTATGTTGCGCAAAGTAAGAAACAACAATATGCATAAATTAGGGGGTACTGACAACAAAAACAAAATAAAAATGGCACAGGTACAATACTGTCGAGGAATTCCCCGAAAAACATAAACCAAAGGTGTAGCCACCTTTGAAAAACAAAATAAAACTGATGTATACAGTTTAGGGGTTCCCCGCGAAATCTAAATGTAAAAGGGTTGCCAACTTGAGATTATTTTCCCTATTTTTTTTACTAAAAAAATAATGTTACGTAACGCGTTGCTTGGACCCCCCCTCCCCCCATAGTAACGCATCGTAACGTTTCACGAGACCCCCCCCCCAAATTGCGTTACATAATACTTGAACGCTCCCTAAGTAGATTGGCCCACGTGTATAAGTTACAGCCTAATGTAACTGTGCCTTTACGACCAGGAAGTAAAACGGATATCATTTCATTAGGCATATATGCTGAGAGTTCGCATTCTCACTAATGATCGAGTCCAGATGTAGAATTCTTCACTGATTGGCATAATTGTTAATGAGAAAGTACAGTCTGCGATGATATTTTTGAAGATGACAGAGGTACAATGAACCGACGTGTTTCGAACAGGCGTAATATAGCGCAAAGAGGGTAGTCGTGCGCCGGTAGTTTCGTTGAGCACGAGCAGTCGTGCGAACAGAGTGGTTGCGCGCAGTGCGTGTTTGGCAGCAGCCGCCGCGGCTCTTGGATGAAAGGCTAGCCCGAAACATGTCGAGCTGTACTTAATTTAAGACGTGATTTAATTGTATTTTTCATTACAGTACCTACTTATTATCATACATATTACAAACATCACGCCCTATTCCCAGCAGGGTAGGCAGAGACAACAGAGCGCCATTCGCTTCTATTTTGACATTCTTCTTTCGCTTCACTCACATTCATCCCTCTCGTCATACAAGCTCGACGGTTTCGGGTACTCCTAATTTGGACTCTCTTTAGAACATCGCTGATCTGGTCGATATACGTTCTTAGAGGGCGCCCTCGACCGACTTGCCCTAACACACTTCCCTTATAAATTTACTTACACATCCTTGTTTCATCCATTCTCTCCACGTGCCCAAACCAACGCAATGTGCCTTTCTTACTCGTTATACATACATACATACATATTCTCACGCCTGTATTCCCATGAGGGGTAGGCAGAGCACATGGATTCAAAAATCCAGTGCCACGTCTAGCAAATTCAGGGTAACCAGATGGTTAAACGTGATATTGCGGTGACAGGTTGCTAGCCCATCGCCCACAATACACTAACCCTTTCCCAGAGTCGACTCTTACGACACCCACGGGAAGAAAGAGGGAGGTGCTATTCTAACCCGGCACCACACGGGCAACTCGTACTCGTTACTCGTTATCCTTTAATAAAATAATAAAAATAATAATGACCGCTATTGCTCCGACTGTACATCATAAAAATACATCTAGCTACTTCACCCGGCTTGCCTTGACAACCAAGGCTCTTCATTTATGGTAAGGATCATGTAAATGTGTGGAAAACCAGAGTGAAGGTACTGGCGTTTGTCATAAATTAGTCATACATACATACATAAGGTAAAAGTACCAATGCTCGACGCCTGAACGCCCAATAGGTGACACCCATCTGTCACCTGTCTTACTATGACGTAAGGTTGCAAGTGCCAAGTATTGGGTCAGTGTCGAGCACAGGGACGTTTACTTTACATCATACATCACGCCTGTGTTCCCAAATGGGGTAGGCAGAGCTCACGAAACTCTGCATAGTTAAAACCATGACTGTTTCACGGTTTGTAACAACATACAGCATAATGTTTGGTTAAAACATTGACATCCATACAATCACGCCTTTGTTCCCAAATGGGGTAGGCAGAGCACACGAATCGTGACATAGACAAAACTATGCTTATGACTATATCACGCTTCGCAGCAATTTTAGCATATTTGGGTTTGCAAAGGACGAGGTAGAATAGTGACATCTCTCCTACGACATCCTCGGAAGAAATGGAAAGGTGTTATTCTATAAAAGCACGGAAAAAACATTGACCCGCACAACAACACAAACACAAACCCACTAATCTTAGTGCACCTTTAATAAACATATTAAACCACCGCGCGATCTGTACTATATGCATATATCAAATATGTAATAATATATGCTATATCAATAAAGTTCTCAATATATATATTATCATAATTAGATCACCTTACATACAATCAAATACTCGTATGCGACTTCATTTATTTATTATATCGTTCGCCTTGACCTCAAAACCGATCTACCAAACATTATACTATACATTTTATTATTTCTGATTATATGTTAATCGATAATACATTCAGATGAACTGTGTATATTCAAGTTAGAACAACACACATACATACATACATACCTACATATTCTCACACCTGTATTCCCAAAAGGAGTAGACAGAGCACATGAATTAAAAAATCCAGTGCCACGTTTAGCAATTTCAGGGTAACCAGATGGTTAAACGTGATATTGCAGTGACAGGTTGCTAGCCCATCGCCCACAATACACTAGCACTTTCCCAGAGTCTACTCTTACGACACCCACGGGAAGAAAGGGGGAGGTGCTATTCTAACCCGGCACCACACGGGAAACACCACCAACAACAACAACAACACCTATCCGTTTAATAGTTTTAGATAACCGTTCGCTTTGTTTATGTTCCGTGCGGTGTTGGGTTAAAAGTAGCACCTCGCCATTTCGTCCGTGGATGTCGTAAGAAGCGACTTAGGAGGTTAAGGTATGTATTAGGTAACAGGCTGAGGGCCGGTCGCGAAGCACGGAGAAATTCGGGCGTTGTCCCGCTGCTATCTATCTCTATCTATCGTGTGGTGCCGGGTTAGAATAGCACCTCCCCCTTTCTTCCCGTGGGTGTCGCAAGAGTCGACTCTGGGAAAGGGTTAGTGTATTGTGGGCGATGGGCTAGCAACCTGTCACTGCAATATCACGTTTAACCATCTGGATACCCTAAAATTGCTAGACGTGGCACTGAATTCTTGAATTCATGTGCTCTGCCTACCCCTCTTGGGAATACAGGCGTGATGTATGTATGTATGTATGTAAATTGCTTTTTGTCGCATAGCATACCTTAGCCTACCTTAGTCTTTACCTCTTACGATATCCACGAGAGAAACGGAGGGGTGTTATCACAAATTATATTCCCTTTTGGCTCCATCGGCGCTTAGTAATTAAGAACATAAATATCTAATTCTACAGATAAAATTGTTTACAGTACGAGTAGTAAATATATTATAAACATCGAATAGGACGTGAACATATCAAGGTTAGTAGTTTGTGTGTTTATGTATGGCACGTGGCTTTATTTTGATAACATACATAACAATTTGTACATACATTACCATCACGGCTGTGTTCCCGAACGGGTATATAGAGCACGGCTTAAATAGAATCTTTATCTATTTTTGCGGCCAGTTAGTAATTTTGGATTAAATGGAGTTTTGGAAAAGAAATTTGAATACCTAGGTACACGTTATTCACATAAAATATTAAATACCTCTAAATGTAGGTATCCTAAATTAAATTAAATTTAAAAAGGGTGCTCAAAAGGCTGGCAGCGTTCCCCCTTTGATCAGTTATGCTAATTTTTTGGGAAAAGTAGCTGCCAGCCCGGTGGTCGCCAGTTGCGGTTACCAGGCGCTTTTTTAATACATACATACATACAAATACATACAATCACGCCTGTATTCCCAAAAGGGGTAGGCAGAGCACACAAAACGCTACATAGACAAAACGATGACTACTTCACGTTTGGTGGCCACTTCTAGCATAATATTTTTTAGGTTTTGAGATGGCAGGTAAAATAGTGACAGATTGCTAGCCTGGCGCCTAAAGTATACCTTTAACCTATGTCCTTAGTTGTCTCTTACGACGTCCACGGAAGAAATGGAGAGGTGTTCTAAACACGGCACCACACGGTTTAATTCGTTAAAAAAATGGACATTCTGGGACCCCATGGACCCAGGTACGATTGAGTTTAGCTATAGTCTATTTTTTAATTACAGATACTAAGATACTAAGGATGTTTTAGTCTCACGCATAAATGCAAATGCTCACGTACTCTGGATTGCAAACTATGTAAGCCAGGGGTTCCCAAACTGTGCGCCGCGGCGCCCTGTAGCGCCGCAGAAATTATTGAGGGGCGCTGCCGTGAGTCGATTCTCTATCATTATCCGCTACTACCACTATCCGAGCCTTCTTTGTACTGTATCTTTTTCAAATAGTTGCCCAGCGTAGGGCGCCGTGACAGGATTCTAAATTTGTGAGTGCGCCGCGGACTGAAAAAGATTGGGAACCCCTGATGTAAGCGACACATATTCTTCTGATATTTATCATTTTTGAACCTATTATGTTGCTGTGTGGATTCAAGTTTGAAAAAAAAAACCGTGAAAAGATGCTTCAGTCAAAATCGACAGCGGGGGAAAAGGAATAGTTTGCTACAAGTAGGTATATATACTTAATTATAAAGATTTTTGGGAAAGTTGTCTTACCAACCGGCCACTATATTTAAATATAAGCTCCTTCTGTCACCGATAACCGCACAAAATAATATATTTATAGAATAACGCGGAAATCAGAGGTCAACTAAGAAGGTTCTTCCTGAGATATTTGCCGAATTTTCAAGGATTCTGTTAGGATCAAACCGGCTCAACTAAATTCGACAGAATGAAAAGTTATACTGACAAGGTGAGCTACGAATAACTGATACGCTTGGCTTTTAACACATTCAGAACTCGGCTCCCGGGTTCTTCAAAACATTTCGCGAGATACCGAGAACCCGGTAGCCAGGTTCATTTTGTACTAGCCATAGACTACTCGGTTCCGCGCAGATGTTTTAATTTTAAGCTTGGTCGTGAATGTGTTAACTTGGCCGTAATTGACAGTGCGATGGTGAGAGAAACAAACGTCAAAACGAAGAAATCGCGCGGTCCCGCTTTACCACCAAGGAGACCTAAAAAAACCGGCCAAGTGCGAGTCGGACTCGCGCACGAAGGGTTCCGTGCCAAAATCAGCAAAAAAAAACACGTTTTCACTATGGAAGCCCCCCTTCATTATTATTATTATTTTGATTTTAGTATTTGTTGTTATAGCGGCAACAGAAATACATTATCTGTTAAAATTTCAACTCTCTAGCTGTCTTGGTTCGTGAGATACAGCCTGGTGACAGACGGACAGACAGACAGCGAAGTGTCGGTAATAGGGTCCCGTTTTTACCCTTTGGGTACGGACCCTAAAAGTGACTGCGCACGTAGGGTTCCGTAACATTCATCGCCCCATCTGCTGCCGATATTAATATCCAGCAAAAAAACTGCAAAAATTGCTGTATGGAAACCTCCCCTTTTTTTTATTTTTGCTATAATATTTTTTCTTATAGCGACCATAGAAATACATAATGTTAATAGTCTAGCTAGCATATGCTTCGTGAGATACAGCCTATTGACAGATGGACGGACGGACGGCGAAGTCGCAATGATAGGGTCTCGTTTTTACCCTTTGGGTACGGAACCCTAAAAACAAAACACGAAATCTATAAATAAAAAAAAACAGATCGCCATCGCTGCTTATTGTGCCCCGAAGGCTGGCAGTGGCAGCGTTATCCCGCTGGTCAGCAAGACTAATCCACTGCTCAAGTATTTTGATTACGGCTAGTTATTTTAAACTTTGAATTTGACCTTTTAAAGTATTTTACACCCGGATATAGAATTTTAATTAAAAATAAGCACTTTGAAACTGAGCTGGTTATCTATAAAAAATGGGGTAATGGGTTAAACACATTTATAATATTGCTTCAGATTACTTCGAGCTTCACCAACGAAATGATTGTAAAAACTAGTTTTAGGGGGGTCTTTATAACTTTATTTTATCTTTTGCAAAGTCCTAGAGTTACAGGGGACCACGAATTAGTTTTTTTTATTCGGCATTGAAGTTTTTCGAAGAGGTAAAAATGGTACATGTTATAGGGGGTATAAGAAATGACCCCTCTATCCGCCAATCACCCTGTTATAAAAATCACTCTATTTTCCATCAGGCGTAAAAACCGTGAAACATTGCGCAATAAAAATAATTCGGTGGTAATAGTTAAGTTTAACATAGGTGATAGGTGATAAGTGATCAACAATGTCTAAGTGACACCTAATCAAGTCATCACCTCATCACATTTCGTCAGAATTCCAAAGTTCAGAATGACAGGGCAAATTTAAACGGACATTGAATAGGTTTTTGAACTTTTCATATTGCTGACGTCAAACCACTAATAGGATACATACATACAATCACGCCTGTGCTCCCATATGGGGTAGGCAGACCACAGAAAATATGACAGAAAAAACAATGACTATTTCACGCTTTGCAGCCACTTCCTGCATAATTTTTGGTTTAAAAACAAATGAAGAGGTATAATAGTGACAGGTTGCTAGCCTGTCGCCTAAAGCATACATAACTTTCTTTAGTAACCTCTTACTAAAAGGAGAGGTTTTATTCTATCTTGACACCATGCAGGATAATTTTCAACTACATACATACACATACATATTCTCACGCCTGTATTCCCAAGAGGGGTAGGCAGAGCACATGAATTCAAAAATCCAGTGCCACGTTTAGCAATTTGGGTAATCAGATTTGGTTTCAGAGTAATTTTTAACTAATTAATAAATACTTGATTAGGACTAACATAATTATTAAAAATAATATTTTCATAAACAATTAGGTACCACTTTCCCGTGTGGTGTCGGGTTTGAAAACCTCTGCGATTTTTTCTTGAAGAGGTGTCTAAGGTCACAGTCACAGCACACATATCAACTTGGAAAGGGATCGCCACCGTAGCGCCTTTCGCCTCGACATCGCCCAGGCGTCAACCCAACGTATGCACGTAACGTAGGCGTATCAGCAGCTCCTGTACGTCAACTCGGCTACGGCTAGGCGACACCGCGCTTACGGCTCGCCGACTGCTGGCTGACTAGGACAGGGGCAAGGGTCAAGGGTGGACGAAGAGACGTGAGCTCGCGTACGGAGGGTCGTAAGCGCGGGGACGACGAGCCGTAAGCGCGGGAACTGCAAGTTGACCACGCACCGCATCGCGGTTCGGAGCCTGTTCCGAGGCGAGGCGGTTACGTTACGATTCCGATTAGTGTGCGTTGCAGTAGGGAGTTTCATACAAACAATACTGACCGGCTCGAGGCGATACGGTGGCGATCCCTTTCCGAGTTGATATGTGTGCTGTGACCTTAAAGGTGTGCCAAGTAAAGTGGCTGCCAAACGTAACGTAAAGTTTTCTGCTCTGACATAGGTGTGATGTAGATAATGTTTGTTTTTCGCGGATGCGGATGCAGATGTCATTCAATGCGGAGTTTCCGCATTTGCTGAAGCAATCCGCAATGCGTAACATCCCTAAAAATCACGTCGCACGCAGGTTTGCAAATAAAACATTAAATTAATGTGCACAATTAACATTTATAGTGTCATAAAATGGTATGTAAAAGGTTGAGTTTAACAATTATTACTTGTCACGACGGAGGACGATTGAAATCGGTTGTTTTTACAAAAACCAGTTGATTTAACAGCGAGCTTGTAATTTGGACGTTTGGACAAGTGAGGACGAAAAGTGACAAATTACTCTTATAAATGCGAAAGTGTGTGTGTACATACGAAAGTGTGTGTGTATGTTTGTGACCTCTTCACACCAAATGGAGGGACCAATTGTGATGGAGTTTGGTATGAAGGAAGCTTACACCCAGGATTAACATCACATACATACATAACCGTCACGCCATATTCCCTGCGGGGTAGGCAGAGACAAGAGAGCGCCATTTGCTTCTATTCTGACATACTTCTCTCGCTTCACTCACACTCATAACTCTCGTCATACACGCTCGACGGTTTCGGGTACTCCTAATTAACATATAGGCTACTATTTTATCCCGGAAAAAGATATAGATTCTGTGGGATTGCGATAAAATAATACGCTTGGGATTGGGACAAAAGAACTCTACGCACAGTTGCGGGCAACTGCTAGTAATAATGTAAATAATAATCACACATAGACATCACGCTTCCAATCTCGAAAGGGGTAGGCAGAGCACACGAAACGCTATGCGGGCAAAACCATGACTATTTCTCGTACACCACTTCTAACATATTTTTAGGTTTTGGTTAGGCAGGTAGGTATATTACATTAGTGACAAAATGCTAGCCCCTATGTGTAAGTTATTCCACAGTTCGCTTTTTAATAGTTACGGGACAAATTGTATAAACAGAATTGCATTCTTCTGTGCTTCTTTTTCGTCATGTTTAATACGTACTTTTGACCAAGGCTATGTGTATACATATATCCGGATAGGCGTAGGTAAAACAAGCATGTATCACAATAATATTAAGTGACTAAGCTAGAAAACTGAGTACTATGATTACGCAATTGCATAAAATTATTGCCCCTACCACAAGAATTACTCTAGTATGAGTTATATATGACCTTTACCTCTCTATAATCATCGTCAGCTGGGAGATGTCCACTATAAGATAAATAATAATAGATAAGTAGATAATATGATAGATGGAGATAGATAGATTCATTTATTTCATTCTGGATACTAGATACACATGTCCAATTTCTAAATGTATATGTACATTATCATGTCAACATACATTCCACAAGAAATACATGGTCTGTAAACAATGAGCTAAGTCTTTAAAAAAACAATATTTGTTGTATGTAAAGTCAATATGGGGAAAATATTACGTTATACCGGTTCATACCTAATGTTTGACCAAACTGTTTTTATAAAAAACTAGCTTTTGCCCGCGGCTCCGCTCGCGTTAAATTCGGGGTATCACAGAAGAGACAGCACACATACCAATTTATAGCTTTCTACATTGAAAACTTCCACCCCTCACTTTAGGGAAATGGGGGGTTTTGAAAAGACAAAAAGTAGCCTATGTCACTCTCCATGCCCTAAACTATCTCTTCCTAAAAAATCACATCAATCCATCGCTCCGTTTAGCCGTGAAAGACGGACAAACAAACAAACAAACAAAGTAACTAACAAACAAACAAACAAAAAACAAACAAACAAACAAACACACTTTCACATTTATATAATACTTAAACACTTCTTGTCGACTGAGTGAGTGTCGGTTGAAAAAGAATTGAAAAAACTCGGAAAATCCTTACTTGCCAATGATCACTAAATTTTACAAGTGACCCTCTTTACGAACGAGATAATCGCGTCATCTGTTTCTATGTTTACACAACCTCTCCATATCTTCCGTGGATGTATTAAGAGGCTACTGAGGATATAATAGGTTTAAGTGAGCTTTAAGCCAACAGCCGTGGTAGCCCAGCGGTTCGACCTGTGGCCTCTCAAGCAGAGGGTCGTGGGTTCAAACCCCGGGCTCGCACCTCTGAATTTTTCGGAATTTATGTGCGATATCGAATTTGATGTTTATCACGAGCTATTCGGTGAAGGAAAACATCGTGAGGAAACCTACACACAGCGACGAAGTAATTCAACGTTCTGTGTGAAGTTCCCAATCCGCACTGGGCCCGCGTGGGAACTATCGCCCAAGCCCTCTCATACTGAGAGGAGGCCTGTGCCCTGCAGTGGGACGTATATAGGCTGATGATGATGAGCTTTAAGCCACAGACTAGCACCCTGTCACTGTTGTAATTATTAGCGTGGAACTTAAAAATATGCTAGACGCGGCTGTGACTCGTGATATAGTCATCGTTTTGACTATGTACCGTTTTGTGAGCTCTGCCTACCCTATTTGGGAATACAGGCGTGATGTATACACGACCTTTGAATGACGTAAAGATGTTAAGGATGCATATTATTGAAATTCGTAGATGTTGGATGCGCGCGGATTTTGCACGGCTTACATCCACGGATTTCGATGCAAGCAAGTTTGTAAACTTTTTTTTTGCAAAATAAAAACACGCTATGCAACATCTAAATCTCAGCTATTTGGCAAAGAATGATAAATACTCTTTATGCTTAGTTATCATGAAATACTTCCAACGACCCGATCATTTAAAATAAATGAAAACCTATTGGCATAAAATGTGTACATAATTTTTATCTACGTTTAAATGTCGGTTTTGTCACTTACCGTAAATGATACAGCATAAAATATGAGAAACATTTGACAGTTTCTGCTATTTTAACGTAAATTAATGTACCATAAGCCGTTACTGTCACTTTGAAGTGGAAAACGGCGCCATATTGATTTATAAACGTCAACAAAATGGCGTCGTAGAGTTGTTAGAAAATGGCAGCGACGTTCGTTGTGAAATTAATATTACCTTTTGCTTTTACAGATGCATAGTTAGGTTATACGACCAATGAACCAATTTATTTATATTGAAAAATACGGATAACTCACGTTTTAATACGAGTTTTAGTCGACATTATTCGAGATAATCCGTAGCCCTTGCTAATTCACACTACGCGCCACCGCTCTGTTCCTACGACAGTTCGTGCTCTATGAAACTGATACCGGAATGAATAAATGTTTAAAGGCGTTATTTCCGAAAGTTGTCTTAGTTTATGAGGTATTGGGAAGAAGTAGTGGGAAGTAATGGGATTGAAGTACTTTTGGCCGTTGTTGTCATGGGTTTATTGTGTTTTTCTTTATAATTCATTATTTCAATGAAACTATCGAATTAACGCGGCATTGTATGTAAACTGAGACAGCGCCACCAGTGGAATGTTTGCACAACTACCGCGGTCGACACGTCTCCATACAATTCCGCGTTAATTCGCAAACGAAATAATTATCGAATCCATCATCGTTTTAAATATACTAGACGTTCTGTTCTATCTGTAAAAAGTTTGAATCATATCAATTTTCTAACATTAATGAAATGTTAAGAGTTAATGTAAACGTGTGACAATAGTCCCAGCTTTTATTATCAGTTATCATTATCACGACGTGTGAAATTGCAAATTGCCATAATTATTTGAAACAGGATACATCATTGGACATTCCCAATTAACACGATTCTGTTAAGTTTTAGAGTTTAGAAGAGTTTTTTAGAGTTGACGGAACTGTGACAGGCACTTTTTTTAGCTATTTTTAGGGTTCCGTACCCAAAGGGTAAAAACGGGACCCTATTACTGAGACTTCGCTGTCTGTCCGTCTGTCTGTCCGTCTGTCC
>BHDV01006900.1:149680-169463 GCA_005406045.1 Adoxophyes honmai
TACCCATAACACAGGCATTAAATTGCCTACTTTGGGACTAGGTGATTGGTGTAAAAATTGTCCAGTGATATTTATATTTATTTATATTTACATAAGGTTGCAAGGCCGTGTATTGGGTCATTGTCGAGCATTGGTACCTTATTATGCATGTATAACTACGAGTCCGTGACGAAACTATGACTAGATAGATAATTTCCCTCTTAATCGAACCTACGTCAACACAAGATTCTAGTTCTTTATGCCACTCAACCAGTATTGAAACGTGTTTCCATTGTCATAATACGTAGATTATAGGTATTATATTAATTATCCAGAGAGCGAAACTATGACGTCAAGCTAGAAGCTACATAGTGTTTTATCTAGAACCTAAATTAAATACCCCCCTCCCCCGTCATTTCTTCCGTGGATGTCGTAAGAGGCGACGCAGGAATAGCTAGCAACCTGTCACTATTATACCTGCCAACTCAAAACCTAAGAGATGATAGAAGTGGGCACGAACGTGAAGTAGTCATGGGTTTGCCTATGTAGAGTTTTGTGTGCTCTGCCTACCCCGTTTGGGAATACAGGCGTGATTGTATGTATGTTAAAATATGAAAACAAAAGAGAAATTGCTCGCGTATTAGTTCGCTTTAGTTTCTTAAAATATCAAATGACAATATCTTAAGTTACACATTTTACACTTTCTAGATTTCTAGATATATGCTTTCACAATTCGAAACTTTTCGCTAAGATAGGACACGTACATTACGCCTGTATTTCCAAATGATGTAGGCAGAGCACACGAAATGTTACGTAGTCAAAACTATGACTAATTCACGTTTAGTTTATTTTTAGGTTTAAAAATAAACGATAGAGTCTTAATAATGACGGGTTGTCAGCCTTTAACTTATTTTCTTGGTCGCTTTTTACGACATCTCCGGAAGAAAAAAAAATAAAAAAAAAAACTTTTAAGTAAAACGGTTTTATTTTAGTCTAATCAATGTATATAAAACCGTTTTACTTAAAAGTTTTTTTTTAATTTTTTTTTTCGAGTTTTTAGTTTTTTTTTTTAATTAATATAATGCACTGTATTCACCTTGCCAAGACCTTTCAATTGATACCCATATTGATGGGGTTGATAAGAATTAGGTCATCCGCCATTTTGTAGCGGCGGCCATTTTGAATTTACAATGACAATGAATATATATTATTGTATTGTCACCACAACTAAAAGCGCATACCGAATTTCAGATTAATCAGTTGACCGAAAGAGGGTGAAATTTCAATTTCTAAATTTGAACCAACAAAGAATGAATGAATGAAGTCTAAAACAAACGGGGTAAGCTAAGTAAAACCGTTTAAAAAGAGAAGAGTTATTTACACGACACGGGATAAAAAGATATTAAATACATAATGGGTTGAAATTTCTTCAGGAATTTACTGTAATTTAGCTGCAAATTTATTGATTAACTGTTACTATTACTAAGACTTCCCTGTCTGTCCGTTACCAGGCTATATCTCACGAACCGTGCTAGCTAGACTATCGGAATTTTCACAGATTACGTATTTTATTTTTATTAATTTTATAACAACAAAAACTTAAAATAAAATAAAATAATTTTATTAGTCACGGGTGGCTCCCATAAAGCAGTCGTGATGTGATTGGTGTTTTTGAGTCGATATAAATAACGGTAACAGGGTAGACACTTGAAAAAATTATAGAATATTTACTTGAATATCTTCTTTAAAAGTAAATAAATAAAATAAAATATTTTTTTAAGGGAGGCTCTCATACAAAAAACGTGATTTTTTTTACATTTTTGGTACGGAACACTTCAAGCGCGACTCCGACTCGCACTTGGCCATTTTTTTGGTTGTTTTTTTACTCAATATGTTCTTACTACAATATGTCCCTACTCCTTTTATCCAAGCTGTCTTAAACAAATCGAACCCCATTAGTGACATTTTGTTTTTTTTTTAATCCGCCGTAACACAATGGACACAGGTCACGTCCTCAATTAAGCCACTAGTACGCCGCGCGCGCAGGTTTCCCACTACCGCCATCTAGTGACGTATTGGCGTAAACAACCGATTTATCTTCCGCGGCTTAGACAAAGAAATCTCAATTATTCATGATGCGATTATAAATTTGATGTTTGCATTTTTTGAACGAGTTATTTGTTTTATGTTATTTGAATTTTAAATGTTTATCTCTTTTGTTTTTTTTTAATGCGATTCGGTCATTTTCCTGGGTTTGAGTAAATTTCCTTAAAAGACGGACATATAAATAGAAATTTAACATGCTTAGAAATATGAAAAAAAACTTCTATTATTTCGTCCCATACCTTCATTTTGACGTCACTGAAAACATATTTTCTTTCCATTTTTTTCACATACCTTTCATGTACTATTAGTATGTCTTTTACTGGGCAATATTTTCAGATTTTTGTAAGTATTATTTTTTATTAAAAATTCCCGGACAATTTCCGGCAACCCTGTGTAGTAGTCACATAAACTACATAGTCTCATAGTAGTGACACTACTCGGTCACAGCCCTGTATTATCATGTCAATTTATCCGTAATAGATGCGGAAAATCCGTACAGTGTTGCGTGTGACATACTAAAATGGTCTGATGGTGATGCTACTGTTGTAGACAAGATAATCTTCGATAAACTCTATGAATATGAATCTGTTGTCTACGTTTATGTCCTTAAGCGTCGTATTAACGTCACTGTTAATGCGATATTGCGTTATAAGGGCCAATCAACTATTTTGTGTTGTTATTCTGTCCCGTAAGTCAGGGGACAACTGTGATAGAGTTGCTTAGAAAAAGGTTGTAATTTAGGTCCCGTTCTATGCTCAGGAGATGCGCCATAAAGAAATGCGTACAACTGTAAAAAGAATCTTAACTTATAGCGGATTATACTCTAGAAAATCACAATTTTACTCGGTTAGTCAGGAGACGTAGCCATGGCAACCAGGGACGCAAAATAGTTGATTGACTCATAAACGTCATAAATTACGTGATTATACGCTACTTGTATGTGTGATTAGTTTTACGGGAAATACTTAGTCAAACTACCGAGTTGTTTTATTTTTATTAGATTGTTTAAACACGAAAACTTTGCGTCAGTGATGGGTCACGTTTTTGCCGGGAACATGTCGAGCCAATCTTGATATAAAGACGTGAGTGTTTCCATTTTATCTCACTGTAATTAGCAGAAAATCGTGGCGATATTGCCTTACGTATAAACTTGAAAAGAGATCCAATATTTTAGTGTCTTTGAATAAATATACTTTGATTTTTTTACGCTGGAACACATTTTTGTACTGTTTTGGTTTTCAACAAATAGGTAGGTAGTGCTTGTACAGTCGAGTTCATAAATATATGAGCAGACAAATGCCAAATATGTAAACTTTTGCACCTTATTGTCACTGTCATAAAGGTGTGCAGATATTTTTGAACCCTCAGTTTTGCTCATAATATTAATGAACTGTATCATAAACTAATGCATTTTGAAAACTTTTCCGAACCTACTGGGTTTTTCCATAAAGGCTTAATCGTCTAGATATTGTACATTAATCTTAGAATGTCATTATCTTGTAATTACCATAGGTATTGATGAGACTACTATGCAATAAAAGACGTAACATATACTAGGTATTATGTATAATTATAGTGACAGGTTAACTGCCAACTTAAAACCTAAAACATATTCTATATATATATTATATTCTTATATATAGCCACGAGACAAGATATTGTGAAGCTTTTTTAACGTAGCTTTTCGTGAGCTCTGCCTACTCTATGTAGGAATACAGACGTGACGTTTATATATATGCGTGATTTATTTAAAAATTGAGCGTACGCTATTCGAATCACAAATACTAAAAATAACCAAATTTAAATAATACCAACTTAATAACATAATTCGGGTTGTAATTTAGAGTTATATGTATGGTAAACAGATTAATCAAAGTTAATACATGATGCGGATGTGATTGGTCATAATTTTTCCACTGATATATTATATATTATGTTGAAATCAAAGGTAATACCAGTTATTAAAATTGTAAGCACTTCCTTTATTTATATTGGAATAAACAAAAATGTTGTTCTGCTCGGTAACCCAGTGGACAACGTTTGAACATAAACTAACGTGAGTCACTTTGAAAAATACAGGTAAATCACGTTTTAAGTCGTGTTTAGCTCGACATTTTTTGGGATAAACTTGGAGTCGCAGCGGCTGCTACCAAACGCGCCACGCCACCGCTCTGTCACATAAACTCGATTTAAAACTTTACTTATCCGTATTTTACAAGATCAGTGGACATACTTTTGAATGATTATTTTTACTATTTGTTTTTATATTACTTAATACTAGCTTTCCGCCCGCGGCTTCGCCTGCGTGGAACTCGGTTATATTGCGGTATAAAGCACAACTATAAGAAAACTTCTCGTTTCAAACGACACACGACGCCATCGATCTATCATCTATCGATCGGTTATCGATTGATATCGATCTATCATCGATCGATATCGATCTATCAAGCAAACTATATTTTTGTTTTCCCTCGGGAACATCAATTTTTTCCGGGATAAAAAGTAGCCTATGTCACTCTCCGTGCCCTAAACTATCTCTACCTAAAAAATCACGTCAATCCATCGCTCCGTTTAGCCGTGAAAGACGGACAAACAAACAAACACACTTTCACATTTATATATTGGTAAGGATTATTATTTTATGGGTACACAGGTGTGATGTGTGTAAAAAAATCGTATCGATAGAGCGTTTTCCAATTGCCCATGAAAAATCTAATAAATTCAGTCACCATGACATAATTTAGTTAATTTTATGACATAATAACAGGTGCGGTGCAAAGCTCGGTGTTATGACAATTTACGTTCTCAAAATTTAGAGGTTAAGTCATGTAACTTGTGCATAAATTATTTTGTTTTTTTCTTGGCCGTGATTTGAACTGGTCCGCAAGGTATACGGCTTGCTTGCAGTTTTGTAACCGCCCGGCGTCTAAGTTCATGGCCGAACTATCGGATATTTTCTACAATATTATTGAACACAAATCCCCCATGTGGTGCTGGGTTAGAATAGCACCTCCCCCTTTCTTCCCGTGGGTGTCGTAAGAGGTCGACTCTGGGAAAAAGTTAGTGTGTTATGGGCGATGGGCTAGCAACCTGTCACTGCAATATCACGTTTAACCATCTGGTTTCCCTGAAATTGCTAAACGTGGCACTGGATTTTTTAATTCATGTGCTCTGCCTACCCCTCTTGGGAATACAGGCGAAACGAAACAAAAAAAAATCCTGAAATAATTACGGAATCAATAGACGCTCCTATCGCTTAGAAACGATTTTTTCCAAGCGACTTTTAAGAGGGCGCACACATTTTTTACGAACGTAATTATAATATCAGGCGGGGAAGAGAAATTCAGGGGCAGGGCAGGGGTAAGAGGCACCACAGACCATAACTCGTCGAGTTATGAGTGATTATGGTCTGTAGAGCCCTCTTATCCCTGCGTTTCTCTTCCCCCACCTGACCTTAGTGGTTTTGGACCAATGTTTAAAAAATCGTGAAAAATAAATTAACTCATATTTAGCCATGAAAAAAATATAGTTAGACTAAACATATTCTGTAAATTTACAATAAAATTGTTTCATTTGTAATTACATTAAAATCAATGAGAAAAAAAATAAAGTAATAGTTCAACTTTGAAATTATGTAAAATGATATTTGAATAATAAAAACCAATAATTTGATGCATGTCTCTCCGTTAATCCCCAGTAGACTATATTGTCTATCAGATAATAACAAGTTTATATCGTTTATGGTAAATTTTAATGGAAAATTTTCAAGTGAAAGACAGCTCTGACGCGTATTTTTGTGAAAACCCTTCAACAAATTGGCTAAGTAAAAGAAATCTGTGTTGCTAATAAAATATTTCTTTCCGTTAATCCCTAGAAAAAGAGTTTATTTATATGTTACTGTAGTTTTTCTTTAAAAACTTAAGGATTTATAGCTTTCTAAAGCATTTGAAAAACATCAAAATCACCGAATTTTGTGTGCACGCTCTTAATACGGACTGATATAAAATGAGTTTGAGCATGTGGCGCGTATGTTGGCATATTAAAACAAAGTTAACAACAAATATTACGTTAAATGGATAGAAAGTCATATTCGGTGTAACAACATACAAGATAGGAAAAAATCTTGAACTGGAAATATCAGGTAGTAGCCAAAAGGTTAAGATTCGACCTCTTAGTTTTATTAGAACGATACGCATAATTTACAATATTCCGATCAGCGGTTTATAGAGTGGTTCCTATATTAAATGCGGCTTTTATACCAAAGTAGTGGTGAATATATCGTCTTTTTCAGGATATACGTATAAATTTCTAATTAATTATGTTTTATATTAGAAAATTTTTGTTCTTTTTTTTAATCATCTGTAACTAGGTATGACACAGTTTTTATTTTGTATTATAAGTTCTTCATTCAATGCACTCGAAAGCTATTTTTTTTATAAAAATAATGTTTTTTTTACTTTATAGAGAACACAGAAAATGACATTATTTTCACACCACTAACAAAATTAAAAAAAAAACTTACATTTCGGCTGCCTTGTGAGTTGCCCCTTCCGCCGCCTTTCGAACAATCGGTTTATAATGGCATTCTTTCGCTCGTTAAATTCAAAATCTTCGAATTTGTTGTTCAAACCTTCACACTCCGCTAAATTCGATTCGAAAGCTGATGTACTAAAATCGTTCTTTTGCAATCGATTCTTCGATATATCCCTCAATTCACGATCGGCGTTTACACTGGAGTAACGCCTGCCAGTGACTTTGTCCCATATCTGCGCGAATTCTTTCATTTTGGAAAATGTCTTTGACGCAGCACTGATAACACTAGCAATGTAAAATAGGTATAGAAAAATTCCAACCGATTCCGAATAACACTGGCCACTAAATTATATTATAACGACACACAGTTTAACGTCAATACACGTGTATCAATAAATATAAATTGTACTGTTTTGTGGTGCAACAGAGCAATGTCAGCGTCTCAGTAACTTATTAAAATCACGTAAACACAGTTTAGGCATGTAGTCACACACTCCTCTTCCTTACATGATGGTAATACATTTTATTTACAAACAAAACACATACACTATTTGTTTGTTGATCAAAGAAAGTCGATTCAACGCCGCTTGGCGGGAAACGCGTGAGCTGTCAAATGTTTTTTTTTAATCATGCAGCGACGAAGGTCGCGTTCAAACAGCTGACAAGTCACTAGTGCGGCGGCGAGGCTAGTTCTCGAGCTTATATAAAATTTTGCAACGACACGCACACTACTGTAGTGTTAGTGCGTAAGCAGAACGTCATTTTCTTTGTGAGCGTGGCAAAATGGATTTTTAAAAAGTTCTAGAATCTTACTGGATACCCTTCGAGATTTAGTAATTGCGCCGATTGATATTGAAGACTGGTTTAAGCTACAGTCTTGCCCGTCAAATTATTTTTTGGTAACTTGCATACAATGTGAGCTTCTCTATTTAAATAAATAAAATAAATAAATAAATATCACTGGACAATTCTTACACCAATCACCTAGTCCCAAAGTAGGCAACTTAATGCCTGTGTTATGGGTACTAGACAACGGATAAACTTACTTATATATAGATAAACATCCAAGACTCGAAAGCAAACATTCGTATTCATCATACAAACATCTGCCCCGACCGGGGATCGAACCCGGGACCTTAAGCTCAACAGTCAGGTTCTCTAACCGCTGAGCTATCCGGCCGTCAATTACTATTGCCAGTTAATTTCGTTCCACCAATAGTCGGATTGGTTTAAAATTTTGCGTGTGAAATAGAACAAAAAATTCAGCGAGCATTTTAGGAATTGCCCTAGTGCGAAACTTGTCACAGTGTATAATGCTATGGTTACTAGGCAATGGATAAGCCTTAAGACTCATCACACAGGATATACCGTGTTCCGATCGGGAATCGAACCAGTGACCTCAAGCTTCGTAGCCAGGGTCTCTAACCACTGGTTTATCTAAAAAAATCTAGGCATAATAAGCAATTAGTATTGTATTGTATTGTATGACTCTTTATTGTACATAAAACAATTACAAAAAACAAAATACAGGACAACAGCTTAAATGTACAAAGGCGAACTTATCCCCGAGGGGATCTCTGCCAGTTAACCTTCGGGCGATTGACAGGATAAGAGGAAACGAGTAGACATACAAAAAGGAAAGTTATTGAGAATACATATAACCTAAAACTACCTAAGCTAAACAAGTGAGTATAAACAAATAAATCCAAATAAGTAGGTACATAAACATTACATTCTAATACACACTAATAATAATAGTATGTTTTTTTTCAAAGTTGGTTGGTAAACACTCGCGCATGTAAAAGTATGCTTCCTATTTTTTTTTCGTACATACCTATTACAATGTTAGCAGAACCTGAAATTGTAAAATAAATGTACTTTTCTTCTTATGCCTGTTTATTAACTTAGATAACATACATACATACGCCTGTATTCCCTAATGGGGTAGGCAGAGCAAACAAAACGCTACATAGACTAAACCATGACTATTCCACGTTTCGTGGCCACTTCTAGGATATTTTTTGTAAGTTTTAAGTTGTCGGGTATAGTAGTGACAGGTTGCTAGCTTGCCGCCTAAAATGTACCGAACCTTTTTCAGTGGCCTCTTACGACATCCACGGAAAAAATGGAAAGGATTTTTTCTAAATCCGACATGACACGAACGTTTATTAATTTAGTTATAAGAAATATGATGTCAATAAGGCGTAAATAAGAAAAAACCTATTAGGTATGACGCGTACAATATTTTTTACAATCGGTACGATATTTAATTATTGTTTATCGTTATGTTTCGATGCATATAAATATTTTTCCTTCGTATTTATTTCCCAGTTAAAAAAACATGATTCATCTCAATTTTATTTGCAAAAAAAACTATGTTTTGATTGCGTCTTTAGTACTCGTAACACAGGAGACAACACAGCGTTAACATTAATTTTATCCATTATTCTGCACAATTAATAGGTATGATGACACGGTTGAAAATATATCATTCTAATTAGTCCGTAAGTTAGGTTATGGAAAAAACGAGACATATATTCTTTAGTTTAACATATAATCAAACATCGACAAAGGTACAGATCATCAAATTCCTGAGCGGGGGCTCGTGACGTCATGTTTGAGTAAAAATCGTAGGTACTTACTATTTTCACTCAAACGTGACGTCACGCGAAACTTTTAGACTCTGTATTACAGAGCCTAAAAGTTTAAAGTTTAGATATACAGAGTCTGTATTATCGTCATTTTTTGTCTGTCAAATAAAAGGAAAAATATGGTTACACTATTTTTTCGTAGTCTATCTGACGGACTAAATAGGTTTTTCTAGTCATCTAGCCTATTGTCAAATGATGCTGAAAATATTGTGCAGAATCGCGAATAGGAAGAAACAACAATAGCACAAGTTTCGATTAATCCAAGACAAGAAAGAATAATCTTCAAACTTTAAGAGGATAGGAGTCGCACCACTTCTCCATACAAACGTAGTCCCCTGTTTTCTTCCTGAATAATGACATTACAGCATTTTTTTTTCATTAAATTTGTATCTGTTGTGGCTATGCCTCTATGATTTTCTTTTATCGATTTTCTAAATAATAAAAAAAAAAAATAAAAAAAAAAATAGAATACCTATCGATAAAAACAAAATATTGGGGCATAGCCACAACAGATACAAATGAAAAAATGTTTTTG
This sequence comes from Adoxophyes honmai, assembly GCA_005406045.1. Classification (NCBI taxonomy): domain Eukaryota; kingdom Metazoa; phylum Arthropoda; class Insecta; order Lepidoptera; family Tortricidae; genus Adoxophyes; species Adoxophyes honmai. Next base: position 159,485 of record BHDV01006900.1, read on the forward strand.
CTCTAATGTAATTTTTCAGGGAGAAACAGGGAACTACGTTTGTATGCAGAAGTGGTGCGACTCCTATCCTCTTAAGAATCTCAGACTTGCTGTAGACTTGTATCACAATTTTAATATCTGTAACCCAGTCTGTTGGGTAGTCATAGGGTAACCTGGTCAAGGAGTACGCACTTAAAGTTCAACTTACAATAAAACAATTAAAATGCAATGAAAGAAATCAACTAGATATTTATTAGGTCTACAATTTAAACATCTTTTATAAAATAACACCAAAAAAAACTTAACTTTGTTATATCTCTTCAAAAACAGAAAATAATCAAAAATGGGAATTGCGTACTCTTACAATTATCATCGGATAAGAGTACGCGAGTAGTCATTCATTTATTTTTACTTACAGACTTGACAAATAAATTCTCCCTCAACTTCGTAAGCTGTACAACCACCACTCCGAGCATTTTGAGCATCCTATCCAGTCTTCCGCTGGAGGGTCTACGTATATTTCAGCGCATTGTGGACATCTCCATACCTTCTTTTTGGGCTTATTCTTTGGCACTTTAATAGTTTCATTAGCCTTTTTAGAAAGTGAATTTGAGACAGGGTTTGTTTTCTTCTTTGGTGCACTGTTTAATATTTTTCTTGGTACTTAAGTATATACAGTGTGAAGTTGCGTACTCTTACACAATCTAGCCAAATTGTAAATGAGCGGAAGTCAACGCTATCTCTTAGCATTGAGGAGAATTAAACTCGTTCCATGCGGTAGGTATAGTCCTTGAAAATGCAACAGTTTACTATGGTTTTACGAAATAATTGCGATCTCATTTCAAAAATACTTCGAAAATGTTGAAAATATTTAGTATTATAAGAAAAAATGTTTAAACTTACGTAATTTCTTTGTTTTCATTCGATTTTCATTTATTTTTCGCACAGCACTCCTTATCACGATTGCCATCAAAATACAACTGACGTTAGCCGCGTATCGTGAACAACTTCACGGCGTTTGGTGTTGCGTACTCTTATCGGATGAGTACTCTTAGACCAGGTTACCCTACCTGTGTGTGTCGGGTTTAGAATAACACCTCTCCGTTTCTTCCATGGATGTCGTAAGAGGCGACTAAGGACATAGGTTAAGGTACACTTGAGGGGACAGGCTAGCAACCTGTCACTATTGTACCTGCCACCTCAAAACCAAAAAAATATTATGTTAGAAGTGGCCACAAAATGTGAAATAGTCGTTGTTCTGTTTATGTAGCGTTTTGTGTGCGCTGCCTACCCCGCTTGGGAATACAGGCGTGATTGTATGTATGTATGTATGTAACCCAGGAGACTTAATTACAAAGAGATGCGGCATGAGTGGACATTTTTTTACGAACCTTGTTCTTGGGGTGTCACGAATATTCGTGTCCGTATTCGATATAAGGGGCAGCGCAGACGACAGACTTTTTATGCGATCGAGTCTGCGGCGCACAAAAAGTCTGCGTGGATTGTATGCCGGACTCTTTGCGTGTGCGTTACTGCATATAATTCCATAGGTTCTATTTTCACAGACTAAAAAGTCCGTCGCGGATAGTATGTCGTCTACGCAGGGCCTAATGCGAATATTCGCATCATTTTTAACAACATCCACATTCGTATCAAATGATGCCGTTTTTTGTGAATACGAATGTGTGCAGGTCGCATTTTTTTACGTTAGGATTAATTAGAAAAATATTTTTGTATTCACATCCATACATACGTACATATTCTCACGCCTGTATTCCCAAGAGGGGTAGGCAGCGCACGTGAATTCAAAAATCCAGTGCCACGTTTAGCAATTTTAGGGTAACCAGATGGTTAAACGTTATATTGCAGTGACAGGTTGCTAGCCCATCGCCCACAATACACTAACCCTTTCCCAGAGTCGACTCTTACGACACCCACGGGAAGAAAGGGGGAGGTGCTATTCTAACCCGGCACTACACGGCATTTTTGTATTCAATTACAAATATTACAATGTGGATATTGTTGATTTTGGAACAATATTTTTTCACGTTAGATTTCGTTAAAAAATACTTTTTGTGTTCAACAATGTTGGTTTTGTGCCTCTTACGACATCCACGGAAGAAATGGAGAAGTGTTATTCCTGTATCATGTCCGAGTATGTATTATTTTGTTAATGTAGCTAATAATGGAAATTGCTACATAATAAACGACCAACAAAATTAGTAAACCAATGTAAACAAAATTTAAATAATCGGTTTGATCGTTTGGGTTTTTCCAAAAAAGTTACCGATTTAATGGGACATTAAAATCCTATTTGTCGTGTGGTGTCGGGATAGAAGAACACCTCTCCATTTTTTCCGTGGATGTCGTAAGAGGCAAGTGAAGAAAATAGATAAAGGCATATTTTAGGCGTAAAACCACCGTTCGTATCCATTACCGCTGTATATGAAAAAAAGTTGAAATTTTTAGGCCGGCCACATACATTCGGAATTTTTCCGTTCGGAATCTCGAATCGGACTGTCCGAACGCAATCAATCCATACAAAATCAATGGGCCGCCACACACATTCGGAAAAATTCCGTTCGGAATTCCAAACGGAAAGCTTAGGGATATTTTTTTGTTTTCTTGTACTCATGATTTGGAGTGAAAAAACCATTATTTTTCAAAACTGAGGAAAAAGGAAATGCACAACTATTTGTAAAATTGCCCAAATAATTGTGAATCTAAGAAACACGCAGGTTTTCGCAATGTAAGTATTGTAAATGGCATAAATTATTTATAATACCCAATAACAATTATAAACCAGTTTCTAAACAATATAACCGGATATTATTATCAAACTACAAGTAAATTCAATCAATGAGGATTTTCGGTTTATTGGATATTAATTCAGAAGTTTCTAATTAATGCGATGATTAGTAAAATTAAACGGGTAGGTATAGGGTGTTGAAAAATGCTTGAAAAATGCAGTTTAGCTCGACATGTGACGTGTCAACGTAATGTCAACGTGACATGAAGGGCTACGAATTAGCCCGAAACATGTCTAGCTAAACTCGATTTAAAACGTGAGTTATCTGTATATGTTTAATGTTCAATGGTATAACGTGTTGGATCTCTACTCAGACGAGTGCGGGGCAGCGGCAATAGCCTCCTCGGGGCATTGTTGGAGAGCCTTGACTGTCCCTTTACGAAATACTGAACTGAAGTGGCCACCGGTAGGGCCGAATAGGAGGTTTATGTGTTTTATTTTATTTTATTCATTTTTTTTGTACCAGCATAGTTATTAAGTTAAAATTGTTACTAACATCTGGATTACTGGTCTGCAATAAATGTTTTTTTGATCTTTTTTTTATAGGGTGGCCGAAAATTGACCGTAAATATTTTAAATAATGGTCGGGTATAGACGTCTGAAAAACCCCAGCAAAATATATCCTGAAAATTTTCGTTTTTGACCTTGTGGGAGACCAATTTTTCATCGCTTTTCAGATCATTGCACCCTGTGTCCAGTACGCAACTCTCGTTAGTCAGTGCGTACGCACCTGCAATCCTTTAGCATTGCGATGCTACGCGGTTGACTAAGAGTCGGAAGAAAAAGAGTAGGCAAATAATTTTACATACATACAATTATATTCTCACGCCTATATTCCCTAGAGGGGTAGACAGAGCATGTGAATACAAAAATCCAGTGCCACGTTTAGCAATTTCAGGGTAATTAGATGGTTAAACGTGATACTGCAGCGACAGGTTGCTAGCCCATCGCCTACAATACACTAACCCTTTCCCAGAGTCGACTCTTACGACACCCACGGGAAGAAAAGGGGAGGTGTTATTCTAACCCGGCACCACGCGGGGAATATTAACTTAACATTAACAAAATATTCACAAAATAGTATCTACTGAACAAAAAAAACATGGTTTTGACTAAGTATATAGCATTTCGTTTGCTCTGCCTACCTCATTTGAGAATAGAGACGTGATGTATGTATGGATGTATGTATGTATGTATTGAACCCTAATTCTGAATGCGAAACACGGTTCAACGGTCAGCGCAAAAAATCGTATTTTTCCATTCGCGGCGTATTTTTAGACGCATCTTCTTTTTGCAGTCGCCACAAAGTTGTATGTTCCGTTAAGATCTGATTCGGTACTTATGAATCAACGAAAGAAAATGTATGTTTGCACTTTATGGTCAAACTATATGAGCCCGCGACTTCGTCCGCGTGGAATAGTGACTTTGGAAAGCATTTTCAACCTTTTTTAGCATTAAAAAGTAGGCTGTGTCCTTTTTCAGGCTCTATACTAAGTATCTGTGTACCAAATTTCATTAAAATCAGTTCGATAGTTGTCGTTTGAAAGCGCATGTGGCAATGGACAGGCCACAGCACGGAACAGATGGCCGATGGGGTCGAAAAGTGCTCGAGTGGAGACCACGGACCAGGACGTAGAACGTCTTCTGTTTTCTTGTTTTATGTAATTATTTTATGTGCAATAAAGAGTCATACAATACAATACAACGTCCTACAAGATCGACATACGACCTTTTAAAGGTCGCCGGAAGCTGGATGCAGGTCGCTTCCAACCGTTACGTGTGGGTGTACAAAGGGAAGGACTATGTTCCACAGTGGACGTCTTATGGCTAATGATAATTAAGTGATAATGATGATGTTATAATGTTAAAGAGACACATTATATTGGAAGTTCAAAGCTTGTTGTTCTTACCGGATAGCACACTCGTAACAAGCTAATGTCGATATAAAGAGGAGTGTATCTTTTTTATTTGACTACTAGCTTTCCGCCCGCGGCTTCGCCCGCGTGGAACTCGGTTATATTGCGGTATAAAGCACAACTATAAGAAAACTTTTCGTTTCAAACGACACACAGCGCCATAGATCTATTATCTATCGATCGGTCATCGATGGATATCGATCTATCATCGATTGATATCGATCTATCAAGCAAACTATATTTTTGTTTTCCCTCGGGAACATCAATTTTTCCGGGATAAAAAGTAGCCTATTATTTAATCCGGACTTCTATCTTTACGTCTGCAAAATGTCAAAGCAATCGGTTCAGTAGTTACTGCGTGAAAGCGGAACAAACACACAAACAAACAAACAAACAAACAAACAAACAAACTCACTTTCTGACTTATAATATTAGTAAGGAAGTAAGGATGAGTGAGCCATAGAGGACAGACCGAATAGAGAAACAATGTTGGCCACCCAGGTCCGCAAACATAGTGGTTTGCCACTTACTAACGTCACCGTCGCTGTCACAGAAACTGTAGAGCCAATAACCGTAGAGAAAAGGCACTAGCGTTACGCGCGATTTTGGGCCGGCCAATAAGAGCACAGCGATCACCTCGGTGGTTTGGCGGAATCGTCTCCAAACAACCAAAATTACATTAGTACGTCCTTTGGACAAAGTCACGGTAGTTATGTTCAAAATTTTGTATATACATACAACCATACATAGTCGCGCCTATGTTCCCAAATGGGGTAGGGAGATCACACGAAACGTGACATAGATACATACATATACAGGGTAATTTGTAAAACACTGACACCCTCTTAACCCTAAATTCCTACCACTTAAACGAATGTTTTTTGTTTTACGGTTTTTGTCATCACCGTCACGCCTTATTCCCTGCGGGGTAGGCAGAGACAACAGAGCGCCATTCGCTTCTATTCTGACCAACTTCTCTCGCTTCACTCACATTCATAACTCTCGTCATACACGCTCGACGGTTTCGGGGTTACCGGTTCATTGCAACCAAATATCATAATACCCTATAACCTATTTCGACTTTATCTCAATTTGTCTTAGTTCGAAAATGACTAAAATCTCAAAAACGTTAAGTTTCATTCAAACAAAATGTTATATTGACGTTTACACATTACACCCGATATCCAAAACGTATAGTTGGTATTTCGACTGAAAGTTAAATTGCATTAGTTTCATTACACCCGATATTCAAAAACACACTTTCTCATAATGCCTAAAATTTTATCTAAAGGCCCTAACAAGCGTATCAACTCGACGTAAACTCAACCTTCAAACTGAAACCCGTAAGATGATAATTAAATTTATACTGTCTTACCTGTCAATGAAAACTTTCCATATCGAGAATTTGACGTTTAAATCTTGCGACAGTTTTGTTTTGTTTTTAGTCATTTTGAGATTAGGTTGATTTGGAAATTAGTAAACACAAGAAAAAGTCAATTAGACTTAAAGGGATATCAGGAATTGTGCATATTAAGAATTAGGCTTAAGTCATTTCGAATTTTAGGCATAATGAAACTTGTCTGTTTTGACATTGCGGTGTATTGAGAACATTGTATTATGATATTTGCTTGTAACGAACCGGTAACGTTTCGGGTAGTCCTAATTTGGCCACTCTTTAGTACATCGCTAACCAAGACTATGACTATTTCGCGCTTCGCAGCCACTTCTAGCATAACTTTAGGTTTGAAAACAGATGAAATGGGATAATAGTGACAGCTTAGGTTGCCATCCTGTCGCCTAAAATACACCTAAACCTATTTCCTTAGTCGCCTCTTAAGACATCCACGGAAACAATGGAGAAGTGTTGTTCTAGGATGTGTAGGTATGTGTCTTTATTAACAGTAAAAGTAAGTTTGTCGATGTTTATTTTTAGATCAGTTTGGCCATAAATAAGATGGAATGTTGGGCAAAAACTTTAGGTCACGAGATTGTACGAGTGCCGTATATTAATCATAGAATAGCAAAAACATCATTAATTATGGTGTATGGAATTTTCCATAGGTTTGTTTTCGTTCCATGACTTTCTATAGAGGTACAATCTGGAACCACATACATACATATTCTCACGCCTGTTTTCTAGCCCATCGCCCACAATAAGTACACTAACCCTTTCCCAGAGTCGACTCTTACGACACCCACGGGAAGAAAGGGGGAGGTGCTATTCTAACCCGGCACCACACGGGGAGAACCTGGAACCATTTCGACGATAATTTTGTGGGGTATACAGGGTGGTTGGAAATTGACCGAAAAAAATGTCTTGCTAATCCGGTGGGATATCGGTGACTTTAGTTCGTTTACGGATCTCCCGTTTCTGATTCGTAGAGACACCCCAACCATAGCCTTCTCCATTGCTCGTTGAGCGACTTTGACCCTGTATATTCAGTAACTAGCTGTGCCCGCGACTCCGTCCGCGTGGAATAGTGACTAATTTTCCCCGTTTTTCCCGCATTTTTCAATGTTTCTTCGCTCCTATTAGTCGCAGCGTGATGTTATATAGCCTTAAGCCTTCCTCGATCAGGCAGAGCACATGAATTCAAAAATCCATTCCCACGTTTATTAATTTCAGGGTTATCAAATGGTTAAACGTGATATTGTAGTGACAGGTTGCTAGCCCATCGCCCACAATACACTAACCCTTTCCCAGAGTCGACTCTTACGACACCCACGGGAAGAAAGGGGGAGGTGCTATTCTAACCCGGCACCACACGGGGCATGAATGAATGTATGTAGAAAATGTTGTTTATGATATTCTACTCAGTTTTGCGAGGTCGTTCGCGTTTTGCAAATAACCATGTATAGGCTCGTTAGATTGTCTAGATTTCTAAATGTTAAACAAGCCTAGGCTCTAGCCTCACACTATTAAGCCATACAGCCTTAACTAAAACTAATAGGTACTAATAATCATAAAACTGTCAATGTTTGCAACAAACAATCGTTAAGTACTACACCTAATAATGTTAGCGTTGACTTAGACAAGGAATTTTGTGTAAGTAGTTAACAGACAAGGTATATCGATATTTTATCCGGACACCACACAGAACTACTAGGACAGGCAATAAGAATTGTTTTAAATTGGTCATCTATGAATACACAGTAATATTCTCACGCCTGTATTCCCAAGAGGGGTAGGCAGAGCACATGAATTCAAAAATCAAGTGCCACGTTTAGCAATTGCAGGGTAACCAGATAGTTAAACGTGATATTGCAGTGACAGGTTGTTAGCCCGTCGCCCACGATACACTAACCCTTTCCCAGAGTCTACTCTTACGACACCCACGGGAAGAAAGGGTGTGGTGCTATTCTAACCCGGCACCACATCTAAGAATCTATTTGATTATAATTATAACTCATAAATGAAAGGACATACTTACACATTTTCAAATAAAACACAATTAAGCTGACTTTAACGATACATAGTTTTTAAACAGCGTCCATATTTTTGTCAGAGGTATAGTCATTTCGCCCGTGTGTTGTCGGGCTTAGAATACCTAGCACCTCTCCACTTCTTCCGTAGATGTCGTAGGAGGCGACTAAGGAAATAGGTTTAGCTTGGTACGTTTTAGGTCTTAATCACTGATTAATTCCTCAATTCCTTAGTACGACTTAGTAGACGAAATTGAATAAAATATCGACGGTGTTTAAAAACCCTTTAAACTTCTTGAGACATTATTCTGCAGCATACCACGCAAATTATTGTGAAATGGTTCCCTTTCGGATTTAATTTAGTTCCCATCCACTTAATGCATAAATAACAAGCAATTCCAAGTAACAGGACTAGTCCACCGCACCCTTGACGAGATGAATCATAATGTTTTGTCCCTTTTACACCCGCGTTAAGTCAACTAGTAAGAAGGAGATAGCGTGGGTTTTCTCGCAGTTTGTGGTTTTCGCTATATTCGGATGCAGTTAGTGATGAGAAATTTATGAACTAACGATGCTTTTTTATCGATGATTTGGAATGCTTCTGAACGAATAAAACACGTGAGAAGTAAGCAAATTTACAAGGGAAGTGTGTTGCGAGTGAGTCGAGGGCGCCCTCAAAGAACGTATTGATTAACGGTCTGGTCGATACCATACATGCATACATACATATTCTCACGCCTGTATTCCCATGAGGGGTAGGCAGAGCACATGGATTCAAAAATCCAGTGCCACGTTTAGCAATTTCAGGATTACCAGATATTTATACGTGATATTGCAGTGACAGGTTGCTAGCCCATCGCCCACAATACACTAACCCTTTCCCAGAGTCGACTCTTACGACACCCACGGGAAGAAAAGGGGAGGTGCTATTCTAACTCGGCACCACACGGGCAATACCAGATCGGCAATATTCTGAAGACAGGCCAAAAGAAAAGTTTCCGAAGTCGTTGAGCATCTAAGAAGAGATGGATGAATGTGAATGAAATGAGAAAAGTATGACAGAATAGAAGCAAATGATGCGTGAATGAAGCGTGATTTTTATGTATGCGTATGCGGTTTTGATTTTTGTCTCGGAAAGTATGGCTTTTGTTCAAGAAACGTCGTTTATTTTTCATTGAGTCTAGATTATTAAAATCAATATTATGGAGTCTAATCATAACTGAAACTTGCATAAAAGCGGAGAAATCAAAATAATGTCATCGATCATAGAAGAAATAAACGATTTTATTATTATTTATTTATGATACTTTGTTCATTTCCGTGAACCAGTTTTTAATTTAAATTGTTACGTTTGGATCATACAGAAATGTTAGTGCAGTTCAACATTTTAGGCAACAAGCTAGCAACCTATCACTGTTGTATCTGCCACCTTAAAACCGAAAAATATATGCTAGAAGTGGCCACGAAACGTGTAATAGTCCATGGTTTTGTCTATGTAGCGTTTCGTGTGCTCTGCCTTCCCTATTTGGGAACACAGTTGTCATGATTGTATGTATGTAAGAGTGACATACATACATTATTACATCGATGTCGATAATGTTACGATAGGACCACTTACCAACACTAGCTATGCGAAGTTTGCATGGAAAATTAGCGAAACATAATGATAATGAGTTATAGTGCAAGTTAATTGAGAAGCAAATCGTATTTCACAGGCGTCAATGGAAAATACGGATTTATATGTTATGTACAACATACATAGTTACATAGTTGGGTCATTGTCATAACCCTAAAAAAACATGTCCATTTGTAATTATATAAGACATTTTTAATAATTGCATTCAATTTACAT
>BHDV01006900.1:212977-228969 GCA_005406045.1 Adoxophyes honmai
ATTACATCTCACGCGAAATTTGGCCCGGAAGTTTAAGTGTCCAATAGGTGATGCCGTATGGCACCGCTAGCCGTTAATGGGTTAACAGTTCAGAGGGTTCTAAATCAGATAGAGCTATTCCTTCTAAAGCCTTGAATCTGCTGAGAGCTATGTATACCTACGTACGTGACCTTTAGTAAATATGTACATAAACAGAAGTTTCCTTTCAGGATAAAGCTAATTTGAAGTCGGTTTTTTGTTGTTTAAAATTATTAAGATATGCTAATACTTGCAAACGATTGCTAATTTGATACATTATCGTCAGTTTTAATAAATGCCCGCACGCTGGTAACACACTGTAGACAAACCATGACCAATAGAGGTTTCATAAATAGATGAGAAACCTATAATAGTGACAGTGAGTGGTTTAAATAAAACAGTAAACGCATAATTATGTACTTTTTAATAAATAGCTTAACATAAATAATATTTACTACCTACCACATTATTTTTTACCATACCGGAAGTAATACTTAATCAGTAAATCAAGAAAATGTGATATACTTAAATAATGAAGGCATGGTTTAATAATTAAACTATTTTAACATGGTCAACTTTTTTTACTAGTTATATAATATTCTCATTTATTAATATCCTGCAATTTCCAAGGATATTTCATAAAGAAAATTTACAAAACATTACAAAAATATCGAAAAATCAAGAATACTTCTAAAACACAAGAAGATTTACTTACGTCTAAGCTATAAACAAAAAGAAATATCTTTTTAATTTACTTTTTGCCGAACAAACTTACTTTCTAAAGGTAACTAAGTACTATTTCTTTGGCTTTAAACTAACATAAATAGGAATTAATCTACTAAGTACTTGTAATATCCAGTACCGAATTATTACATCCAAACATTGATTTGTAAAGCCAGAAAAGTATCATGCTCTAACAGAGATAGGCAAAATGAACCACTGACAATAATTGTTTCTATTTAGCGACTTTTCTGGTACCGTATAAAAAAAAAAACTAGGTAAATGAAGTATTTGCTAGAAACTTCTCTGAATACCACGCTAACAGACATTCTCTTGTACAACAGTTGAAAGAAGCTGCAACCACCAAGAAAGGTGTTGCTTTTTATCCGAATGTCTTTCACTTTTGGGAAAGACTCCAATGGAGTCATCTTGATCTCTATCCAGGGAGATGTTATGCCTGGGGACCGAAGTCCACAGAGAGGAAGTTGGAAGTTATAATGCAACCATCTTCAAAACTTTGTTGGCGCGATGTCTTGGGCGCTATACACTGAAACCCAAATTACCCTACGACCTACCAGGATAACAGAAGCAACCAAGAGATGATGAGTGAAACTTCTGTGATACTAGGCTAACAAAAACTCCCCTGTACAACAAATTTAACTTACAAAAACCAAGGATGGTTCTTCGAATGATCCTCATTCGAAGAGATGTTACATGTGATAATGTTAATGTCCAATCCTCTGCCCCATAGCGGCAGCAGCGCTCGCCAGCCAATCCACATAGGCAGCTACTCTAGTATACATGCCAGGTCTAGCTCGTCTTCCGCAGCCTGCTCCCTAAGAGACTGAACTGAATGAAGTCCTGACTGAACAAGACTCATGGTATCCAAGGTTTTGAGACAATAATGTTTATCAGACACTCAGAAGCCTCTTTTTAACACGTAAAAAGTGTAATAATTTTTTTAGATAAGTACTTTCTTGGGAATAAAAGAAAGTAAATAACTAGAAACTTCTGTGAAATACTAAGGCTTACAGAACCACCAAGGGTAGCTCCTTCTAACGTGTGGATGTCTTTTACGAGAACCCAAATTACTCTAACAGCTACCAGGATACCAGAAGCAACCAAGAGCTGCAGCGCTCATCGACCAGTCCACATAAGCTAAACTTTTGTGTCTTGTTTTGTTTTGTGTTTTGTGACTTGGCATGTCTATGCGAAGTCTGCTTCTTTCTTCTCTATTCTGAACGTCTTTCTTTAGAACTCAAATAATATTACGAGCTACCAGGGTACCAGAAGTAACCAAGAGATGTTAATGTCCGATCCTCTGCCCCATCGCAGCAGCAGCGCTCGTCAGCCAATCCACATAGGCAGCTACTCTAGTATACACGCCAGGTCTAGCTCGTCTTCTCCTAGAGACTCTGGCTGGAACTGTTCAATACCAATGTTCTCTAATTATCCATGGTTATAAGCGCCACCATGAAAAAAATGTGACAGTTTATTTTTAGGTACCAGAATGACAGAGAACGAAAGAAAGTTGCTTGCATCTTCCCTAGTTACAGAAGTCACGTCTGAACGTTCTTTTTTAAAACCCAAATTACACTACAATCTACTAGGATACCAGAAGCAACCAAGAGATGTTACATGTGATTATGTTAATGACCAATCCTCTGCCCCATCGCAGCTGCAGCGCTCGCCAGCCAATCCACATAGGCAGCTACTCGAGTATACACGCCAGGTCTAGCTCGTCTTCCGCAGCCAGCTCTCCAAGAGACCAGATTGGAACTGCCAGAATACAATTATCCTCACTTCTAACTGAATAAGGCTCATAGGGTCCAAGGTTTTTCGAGACAAGCGCCATATTTAGCGCTCGGAAGCCTCTTTTTAATGATCTAACTAATGAAAGAAAGTAATTTCTAAAAACTCTGATACCTGGCTAACAGAAACTCTCCTGTACAATATGCATTGTCTTACTAAAAAACCAAGGCCCCAACGTTCGAATGTCCTCCATTTTCTAATACTAATACTGCGAGCTACCAGGGTACCAGAAGCAACCAAGAGATGTTAATGTCCGATCCTCTGCCCCATCGCCGCTGCAGCGCTCGCCAGCCAATCCACATAGGCAGCTACTCTTGTATACACGCCAGGTCTAGCTCGTCTGCCGCAGCCAGCTCCCCAAGATACCAGGCCGTGGAGTTGCCAACGACCTGCCTTCATACAGGCTAGAGGACCTCCGGAATCGCCTTTGCAAGCGTCCACACCTCCAGAGAGTATACCTGGAAAGAGAAGACATTTTGAACATGAGATTTGACACGGCATCAATATGTCTCAGTCATACACTTTTTATATAGCCGTGGTAGCCCAGCGGTTCGCCCTGTGGCTTCTCAAGCAGAGGGTCGCGGGTTCAAATCCCGGGCTCGCACCTCTGAATTTTTCGGAATTTATGCGCGATATCGAATTTGATATTTACCACGAGCTATACGGTGAAGGAAAACATCGTGAGGAAACCTGCACACAGCGACGAAGCAATTAAATGTTGTGTGTGAAGTTCCCAATCCGCACTGGGCCCGCGTGGGAACTATAGCCCAAGCCCTCTCATATTGAGAGGAGGCCTGTGCCCTGCAGTGGGACGTATATAGGCTAGATGATGATACACTTTTTAAAACTTAAAATGGCCGGAAATTCACCGTAAACATTTTAAACAGTGGTCAGGTATAAAAACCCTGTTAAATATTTCCTGAAAATTTTCATTATTGATCTTGCGAGAGACAAGTATTTCAATCGTTTTATAGGTATGGCGTCCTGTGATTTACCTACGTTACGTCCCGTACGCAAGTCCCGTCAGTCGGCGCGCACGCACCTACACTACAATCGTTTGACGTTGCCATGCTACGCGGCCGACTAAAACCTCAAGTAAAAAATAGTGGGAGGGTCAATTTCAACAAGACATTTTTTTGTATCATTTCGGTGATTTTTTTTATTTTCAATGTTATCTAAATGAACTGAATCACAAATCAAACTTAAGCCAGTTATCTAATATGTGCGTGAGTGGGAATCAAATATCTTCACAACTTACTTAAATATTGGCTGTTGAATTTTTATGGGTCCACTGAAATGAAAAGTGTCAACCGAAATGAAAAAAGTGTCAACCGAAATGATAAAAGTGTCCATGGAAATGAGATACAGTGCACTGAAATGAAATAAGCCCACCGAAATGATACAGTTAAGAACAACCGCGTGGAATAAATAGGGTTCCTTACTTTAATATTACTCGCATATGTCTTAAAAAAATAGTTTACATTTATATAAATAGTAGTTTACATTTATATTTCTCATATTGACATACATAAATGCCTTCACATGAACTCACATAACAAATAAAAATAAGTATATCACAAAACTAAAATTTAATATTTGACCCAAGGATCTCTAAAATTTAACGGTTTTATCATTTCGGGGGTACATTTAATTCCGGTGGACCGTTATAGGTATTACAGTCCACCGAATCCACTGAAATGACAACACTGAGATGATAAAATAGAGGTTAATTTTACATTTTACTCTGAATTAAATAAGTAACAAAATATCAACACTAATCAAATAAAGCATTAGTTACGGCGAATTGAAAACACAATTTTGAAATAAATTAAACGCATATTGGTCAAGTTATAACGGCTACCGAAATGAAGAAAAAATTGTCCCCTCATCACTGAAATGATAAACTTCCTCTTTTGTGGGAAACCACAAGGACGTAGTGACCAGTATTTATGCACCTAGATCTTGAGCCGGACTCATCCGAAGTTAGGAATGGTGATGGGAGCGCAATCACACAGTGTTGCCGGAGCTTTTCTACCAAAACTTACTGTCCACTGAAGTGATAAATTTCTTTGGGACAAAAGTTGAATGCTTGTCAAATGTATAAGAATGAAGATACATGAACAAAAATAGTTTTTATTGATAGACTATACTGTCACTTAATGATAGTAAACCCGATTTAAAACCAAAAAATGCAAGTATTTGCATGAGAAGGTGTTTTGTGAGCGTAGTTGGATGAGGGACAAGCCACTGTGATGATAAAATGACACTTTGTAATTTTTTTTAAAAATGTAATTGAAGCCATTACTCAACTATTTTTTTTTGCCAAGGTAGGGAAGAACATACTTTACTAAAAGAAAAATTACAAAACCATAAAACAGTACATTGCACTACCGTTCTCAGCATTGCCGTGAAATTTTTTCGCTTGCGCAATTCACCCGGAAATATTTTCAGACTAGCTTTTGCCCGCGGCTCCGCTCGCGTTTAATTCGGGGTATCACAGAAGAAATACCAATTTATACCAATACCACACATACCAATTTATGGCTTTCTACATTGAAAACTTCCACCCCTCACTTTAGGGAAATGGGGGGTTTTGAAGAGACAAAAAGTAGCCTATGTCACTCTCCATGCCCTAAACTATTTCTACCTAAAAAATCACGTCAATCCATCGCTCCGTTTAGCCGTGAAAGACGGACAAACACACAAACAAACACACTTTCACATTTATATATTGGTACCTACAACTATTTTAATAGGTAGTCATTGTTTTCGGGAGTCATTGTATGTGCTCGGGGCACCTCATTCGGGAATACAGGTATGAGAGAGAAAATTTAAAGTTGTACATCAATGAAATCAATCTTCGAGAGTTCGTTACCGCGATGTAGAAAACTCTGACAGTTGTAGAATCAACTCAACTAGTTGACAATAGGTGGCGCTAGGGTCGTCAAATAGTCACAGTAGTCACATAAGCTATACAGGGTGGAAAAATCGAATGCCACATGGATATTATGGCAACTACCTTAAATATTGTAAATAGCACATTTTGTGTAAGGGAGACTTTCCTTTGGTTTTAAAAACAATAAATTCTGCATTAAGGGATTATGAAAAATCGCTTGCCTCAGTCGGGACTCGAACCGGTCAAATGTGTCAAAAAATACACATACATAGGGTGACCGCACCGGTAATGAACATAGAACCAGTAATGGACAATGACTCTTATTTACTACCCACTAAGGAAAAGTCATTTGTTTTACAACAATCAATTCACAACTCTATGGTCTTTAAATTAAGAATGAAGTGTCCATCACTGGTGCTTGTCAACTTAAACCGTCCATAACTGGTGCCGTCACCCTACATAACCGTCACGCCTTATTCCCTGCGGGGTAGGCAGAGGCAACAGAGCGCCATTCGCTTCTATTTTGACATACTTCTTTCGCTTCACTAACATTCATCACTCTCGTCATACACGCTCGACGGTTTCGGGTACTCTTAATTTGGCGTCCCTTTAGCACATCGCCGATCTGGTCGATATACGCTCTTCGAGGGCGCCCTCGACCGACTTGCCCCAACACACTTCCCTTGTAAATTTGCTTACATACCCTCAAAAAATAATGTGCCGTATTTTATGATGCAGATTGAAAGAGTTACTGATAAGGTTCATTTTTCTCGCAGTAGCTCGTCATTATCATGTCATTTAAACATCTTTATTTTCCTTGTATTCTAGGGATTACTCCTTAATTGCGGTGCATTTCACGTGATGGGTGAAATCAAATTTAAAAGGTAATTTTTCATGGCCTTCCGTTATTCTGATTGTATTTGTTATTTAGAGAAAAATTAACCTTATCAGTAACCCTTTCAATCTGCATCATAAAATACGGCACATTATTTTGTCACATTTGACCGGTTCTAGTCCCGACTGAGGCAAGCGATTTTTCATGAATACTTAAATGCAGAATTTGTTGTTTTTAACCGACTTCAAAAAAAGGAGGAGGTTCTCAATTCGTCGGGATAATTTTTTATTATTATTATTTTATTTTTTTTATCATCATTATTTTTTTTTTATGTGTGTTCGCTGATTACTCGAAGACACCTGGACCGATTTGGATTTTTTTTTTGTTTGAAAGGGTATAGTTTCCAGGTGGTCCCATTGCCAGCATATCTTGATCTGGTGATGGAATATGAGGGAAATCGAGGGCAACCCTCAAATTTTATTGGCACAGGTAATGTTTTTAGTACATTTTTCAAAGCTACACCAGTATTTACGTCTGGCAGTAAAAAAAATATGACTGAGCTGATGATGGAAGGTCAACTCCTTAATGCTTAGGAGTTAAAGGATAATTCTTTCAATACTGAATGCACCTGCAGACTGGAAATTATAATTTCAGTAATTAGTGAGGCCTGCTGGTGATGGAAGGTCACCCTCATTATTAGACAAATGCTTTCAGTATAGCCCAAATTTGAAGTCGGTTTTTTTAACAAAGGATAGTCTCCCTTGCTTAAAATGTGCTGTTTACAATATTTAAGGTAGCCATCCATGTGGCATTCGATTTTTCAGCCCTGTATACTTACCTGCGCATATCATAGAGTCCAATATGGCTTGTTGTCTTCCGCCCAGGATTTGGTCCTTTCTGCAAGTGGCCAGATCTAGTACTGGTACCGCCGCCGCCCGCAGCACTGGGGCAAAGCTTTCTGTGCTCTCTGCGAATTGAAATAAGGTTGATATTAATTCGAAAGTGAGGACATTTCCGTGTGGTGCCGGGTTAGAATAGCACCTCCTCTTTTTTCCCGTGGGTGTCGTAAGAGTCGACTCTGGGAAAGGTTTAGTGTATTGTGGGCGATGGGCTCGCAACCTGCCACTGCAACATCACGTTTAACCATCTGGTTACCCTGGAATCGCCAAACGTGGCACAGGATTTTTGTATTCATGTGCTCTGCCTGCTCCTCTTGGGAATACAGGCGTGAGAATGTGTGTGTATGTCTGTATCTTACCAGTTTGAAAGCCCCAGCCGCTCACGGCGCACCAATGGCCCTCGCTGTCCGCCCCAGCGTCCGGCAGACAGATCCGCCGGAGTATAACTTGGCAAGATTTCAAGTAGTGGGGGTAAGTCCCTCACTCTCTACTTAAACATACATGGATACCATATTCTCACCCCCGTATTCCCAAGAGGGACAGGCAGAGCACGTGAATTCAAAAATCCAGTGCCACGTTCAGCAATTTCAGGACAACCAGTTAAACATGATATTGCAGTGACAGGTTGCTAGCCCATCGCCCACAATACACTAACCCTTTCCCAGAGCCGTCTCTTACGAGACCCACGGGAAGAAAGGGGGAGGTGCTAGAACCTGGCCCCACTCCTTAAAACCTTGCCAAATTACAACTATATTACAAGCCAGGGACTATATTCCAAGCCAGGGACTATATTACAAGCCAGGGACTATATTCCAAGCCAGGGACTATATTCCAAGCCAGGGACTATATTACAAGCCAGGGACTATATTCCAAGCCAGGGACTATATCACAAGCCAGGGACTATATTCCAAGCCAGGGACTATATTCCACCAGATATCTTACCAGTCTGGAAGCCCCAGCCGCTGACAGCGCACCAGTGGCCCTCGCTGTCGGCCCCGGCGTCCGGCAAACAGATCGGCCGGACGTGCGTGTTGAACACGCCGGACAAGGACCGGGCGACGAGGATCAGGGCTATGTCGTTGCTGTGCGGGCCGTCTGTGGAGCAAGATGGTACAGTCACATCATTAGATCATACATACAATAGCTACATACATCACGTCTATATTACACATCTCGCCTATATTATGCCTATGTACACCTTTTCCCCTCTCATGACATCCACGGAAGAAATGGAGAGGCGTTATTCTAACCCATAGGTAATGTGTTCGTAACTGTAATGTTCAATAAATCAAATATATCAGGCAAAATTTACACATACATACATACATACATCACGCGTGTGTAGGGTAGGCAGAGCACACGAAACGCTCCATAGACAAAACCATGACTATGTCAAGTTTTGTGTCTACTCCTAGCACATCGAGTTGGCAGGTAGCTACTTATAATAAATAGTGACAGGTTGCTAGCCCGTCGCCTAAAATTAGGGTTTGGGAATTCCCGACAAGTTTAAAGTCCCGAGACACGAGACAGCCTACAATCAAAGTCTCGGGAATTCCCGGGACTTCGAGACTTTTTCTTAGTAGAACTTTCGTAAAACTGGAATTAAGTCAGTTTTTTGTTTAAAATTATACATACATACAATACAATCACGCCTATGTCCCATAATGGGGTAGGCAGAGCACAAGAAACCTGACATAGACAAAACTATGATTATTTCAATTTCACTACAGAATAAACCTACAGATAGCTCTATGCTGCTTCAATTATTTGAGAATAGAACTAAAATTCGATAATCTTGTCTCGTCTCGAGTCTCGAGTATAGAATCCCGGGACTCGAGACAGCTAAAATTACGAAAAGTCCCGGGACTTCGAGACTCGAGACGTCCCGGGACCCAAACCCTACCTAAAATATACTTTGGCCAATTTCATTATTCGTCTCTTACGATATCCAAATCTTTACTATGGATGTACTCGGTAAAATTTTACTGTCATGTACGGTGCAACAACGGTGGCATTTTGGGGAAGACTCCAATAGAGAGGTCTCTCTCCAGGCAGATGTTATGCCTGGGGACCGAAGTCCACAGAGTGTAAGTTGGAATTTGTATTTTCCAACCGAACGTTGAAACTTCGTTAGCGGGTTGCCAGTTGCAATCAGGTTAGTAGTTCAGCCATTCGACGATAGGTGGCGCTAGGGCGCTACACTGGTAAGCAGTTCGGCCATTCGACAATAGATGGTGTTAAAGCGCTACATCGGTAAGTAGTTCGGGCATTCGACAACAGATGGCGCTAAGCGCTATTTCAGTAAGTAGTTCGGCCATTCGACAATAGGTAGCGCTAAGGCGCTACAGTGGTAAGTAGTTCGGCTATTAGACGATAGATGTCACTAAAGCGCTATATTTGTGAGTAGTTCGGCCATTCAACAATAGATGGCGCTAGACGCTGATGGCGCTGTGCGCTATATTAGTAAATAGTTCAGCTACTCGACGATAGGTTACGCTAGGGTGCAGCACCGGTAAGTAGTTCGGCTATTCGATAATAGATGGCGCTAAAGCACTATTTTGGTAGTAGTTCGGCCATTCGTCGATAGATGGCAGTAAGATGCTCCACTATTGCCTCCAAAAAAAAGCCCCCGACTACATCTTCTATTCTGTACCCTGACTCGCACGGATACAAACGAGAAGAAACTTACTTACTGTCTTTCGGGTACATTCTATGTATAATTTGACAACCGCCGGTGCCGCCGAACGTGTATAGAGGATAGGAATTGCGCCACTTCTCCATACAAACGTAGTCCCCTGTTTTCTCCGTGAATAATGGCATTAGAGCAGATTTTTTTTACATTATATTTGTATCTGTTGTGGCTATGCCCCTACGATTCTCTTTTATCGATTTACTAATTGTTTTATTTTATTTTATATTTTTATTTAGAATATCGATAAAAGCAAATCGTAGGGGCATAGCCACAACAGATACAAATATAATATTTAAAAAAAATGTTGCTCTAATTCACGGAGAAAACAGGGGACTACGTTTGTATGGAGAAGTGGTGCGTCTCCTATCCTCTTAAGAAGTGAGCTTTTCGTATTGAGTCCAACTCACTATAGTTTCATGTTAAAACTAGCCAGTGTATCTTAAACTTACTCTTCCTAAACTCCGGATGAGGAACCACCTTCTCCGCCAGGAACCTGTGCTCGTGCTTGTCAGGGAAGTTCAGGCGGTGCTCCCCCATCACCAGGCGGATGTGCTCTATCTGAAGTGGTTGCTGGAATTAGAAACAGAGGCATGTTAGGATTTTACAGATATTTATAGTTACAGCAGTGTCGAGTTTATGAAAACCATGTCATTATGTTCCTGTGTGGTGTCTGGTAAGAATATCACCTTTCCATTTCTTCTGTGGATGTCGTAAAAAACGAATAAAGGAAGTAGGTTCAAAGTATGTTTTAGGTGCCAGGCTAGCAACCCGTTACTGTTGTACCTGCCAACTCGAATCCTAAGAAATTTGCTAGACGTTGCCATGAGACGTCATTTTAACCGAACACCATACAGGAAATATCAGTGGTTATTTAAGATTGTGTTATTACGAGTTACGAATGAACGAATACTCTATCAGTTCTTGCGCCTACGGAAAATTATAAGCAACGAGTCACTTATTATGGCAATTTGTGAATCTTTATTAAAACCTCAGGGGCTACTGTCTAAGGCTAAGGACTCATAATTGTATATGGAAAGTGGAAACTGAGACAGTGCCGCCAATAGGAACATTTGCACAACTGTACGAGTATGAGGATGAGGATGAGTATACAAAAGAGTATGAGTATGAGCATGAGTATGAATAGGTACATTAATACCTTCGGCCACATGATGCGAAGAGAGGATGGCAACTTGGAGAAACTGGTCATTGTTGGCAACACCGAGGGCAAGAGAACTCGCGGAAGATCACCAACACGCTAGTCTGACCAAGTGAAAGAGGCCACCTCCTCGTCAAAATTTTACCAGTAATACAATACAAAGTAGGTATACAAAGTATGAGTGTTACCTTATCGAAGCAATGTGCGGCGCTCAGAACCAATCGCTCAGCCACGACGGCGCCGCCGCACTGGTGCTCGAACGACAGCTTGTCCTGATCCAGCATCTGAATTTCCACCTGGAAATGACATAACATTTTCAATAAATTGTATGTAATCCGTACCAATATATAAATGTGAAAGTGTGTTTGTTTGTTTGTTTGTCCGTCTTTCACGGCTAAACGGAGCGATGGATTGACGTGATTTTTTAGATAGAGATAGTTTAGGGCATGGAGAGTGACATAGGCTACATTTTGTCTCTTCAAAACCCTCCCATTTCCTTAAAGTGAGGAGTGGAAGTTTTCAAAGTAGAAAACTATAAAATTGGTATGTGTGCTATCTCTTCTGTGATACCCCGAATTTAACGCGAGCGGAGCCGCGGGCAAAAGCTAGTTATATATAATCTTAAGCCCTGTGCAGACGACAGACTATCCGCGACGGACTTTTTAGTCTGTGAAAATAGAACCTATGGAATTATTATGCAGTAACGCACAGGACGCGCAAAAAGTCCGGCGCATAATAGCTACAATCCATGCAGACTTTTTGTGCGCCGCAGACTCGATCGCACAAAAAGTGTGCCGTCTGTGCTGCTCCAAAACCTTGCCAAATTACATTCCGGGGGCTGGATTATGACAAAGTCCTAACAGGTGCTCGAGACCACGAGGACTCGACCGGTTCTTGCCGAGTTACGTAACAAGGCTTAAAATTGTAACCCAGAAATGCAATCGGAGCTTTTGGGGTTCCGCAGTCAGTTTGGTGAACCCCTATCGACCCCCAGTTAGATAGAGTCGATTATTTGGTACAGCAATGCACAATCAAGATTTGAATACCGTAAATAAAAAAGGGTCTAAGTGCCAGAAAGATTCGAAATATAATTTATCCCAGAAATGTATTCTATGTGCCTTCGCCAATTACCTGAAATAAATATTCCTCCACTTTTATTTGCATTTAAACCCTTTTTAGGGTTCCGTACCCAATGGGTAAAAACGGGGCCCTATTATTGAGACTTCGCTGTCTGTCTGTCTGTCTGTCTGTCTGTCTGTCTGTCTGTCTGTCCGTCTGTCTGTCTGTCTGTCTGTCTGTCTGTCTGTCTGTCCGTCTGTCTGTCCGTCTGTCTGTTCGTCTGTCTGCCCGTTTGTCTGTCCGTCTGTCACCAGGCTGTATCTCACCAACCGTGATATCTAGAGAATTGAAATTTTCACAGATGATGTATTTCTGTTGCCGCTATAACAAAAAATACTAAAAACAGAATAAAATAAAAATAAGGGGGGCTCCCATACAAAAAACATGTTTTTTGCTGTTTTCGGTGCGGAAACCTTCGTGCGCGAATCCGACTCGCACTTGGCTGGTTTTTTAATTTCGGTATTATTTTTTAAACAGTACGTTATACATACCGTGTGATGTGGCGAATAACACCTCTCCATTTGTTCCGGGGATATCGTAAGGCGACCAAGGAAGTAGGTTTAAGTTTGCTTTAGGTGACAGTCTAGCAACCTGTCACTACCTGTCAGTACCTTTGAACTTAAGATCTAAAATATCCTAGAATTAGCTACGAAACCTGAAGTAGTGTGTAGCGTGTCATTGGCTCTGCCTACCCCATTTGGAAAAACACACCTCAATAACAATAAATACGTGTGTAAAATGTCGATGACAGAACCCAGATACTTGACAGCCAATCACGCAAGGATTTTAAACCGGTCAAGTGCGAGTTGGTATCGTATTAAGTGTTCCGTAGCTGTGTGTATGTGTAGAGTGTTTTGATAAGTAATAGTTAAGTTACTGCTGCACAGTATATGGTTGTGGATCCTTCGTGGTGTCATAATACTGTGTGGTATTGGATCCTGTGTGGTGTCGGATACTGTGTGGTGTTAGATTTTGTGTATATAGTGTCTGATACTGTGTGGTGTCGGATTTCGTGTTGTATCAGAGATTGTGTGGTATTAAATCCTGTTTGAAGTCAGATAATTAGAGTAATTTTGGATCCTGCGTGTTGTCGGATACTGTGTGATGTCGAATCCTGTGAGCTGTCGACTACTGTGAGGTGTCAGATACTGTGTAGTATCGCATCCTATGTGGTATCGTTAGGGTTGCCACCTGTACTATATTGTATAGTATCGTACTATATTGCGGTCAATTGTACTATATATTATAGAAATATAATATAGTACGAAAAATACTATATTTTCGTTGCTAACTCTGCTGCTGCACTTTTTTGTATAAACATCGTCTAAATTGGAACGTACCCGTAGTGACACGTTGTGAATTTTAGAACGAAACGCACTCACGAAAATGTGTACTACTTAATTGTTTTTCCAAAATTTCCCAAAAGTACTATATTTTTCCAAAATTTCCCAAAAGTACTATATTTTGGCAAGGTTTTGAGAAAAATACTATATTTCTTCAAAAAAAAAAGGTGGCAACCCTAGGTATCGTATCCTTTGTTGTCTCAGATACTTTGTGATATCGAATCTTGTGTGGATTTGATACTGTCTGGAGTAGAATCCCGAGTGGCGTCGGATACTCTGTGTTTAGAACAAAATCTCTCCATTTTTCAGCGTATGTCATAAGCTCATAAGGGTGACAATAGTAATGGTTGAATTGACAGTATGCTTGCGGAACCCCAAAAAGCACTGTTACAATAATCGGCGACCGGATTCCAGCGGCAACGGTTATTTTTTATTATTACAGAGTTAATTACAAGTTTATTGCCTGTTTTGAGAATCGGTACGCGACCTCTTTTGTTTTGACAGAGGCGAGAATACACCATACGCCATTTAGTTTTAAGATATTTATGCCATTTTTATTTTTATTTCTCGCCTGAAACACAGGATTATAGTTCAACCGGTTTAGCACAGCAAGGCGCGAGTAGAGGTACGCGCGAGATAGACGATACCTGTCACTGTCTAACTCAGGGGTTCCCAACCTTTTTTTTGTCGAGCCCCCCAAATCTATGCCCCCGGATCACAAATAATATTTTCATGTTCCTCCCCCCCCCCTATTTTTTCAGTGTTTACAATGAAACTAGCATTATTTTAATTTTGACAACAGTTAATAATAACAACATAATAATCCATAACATTTCACTAAGTATGTGTACATTGAAATATTTTTATCTATTAAAAACACAAACGTTTCGCGCCCCCCTTGAGATTGCTCTACGCCCCACAAGGGGGGCGTGCCTCCCCGTTTGGGAAATCCTGATCTAACTCGAGACGTCAGAAAATGCTGAAAATTAAAATGATTTGTATGCGGTTTTGTTTGTTAGGTACCTAATGGTTAGGAAACATTTTCTAGCGATCGTCGTTAGCTAGGATATCTCAAATGAAGTTTATAAGATATTGAAAACTAAAATGGAGTTTCTCATTTTTGTAGTTAGGTTATGTTTATTTTGAACTGGTGACCGTAATTAGTCAGTTACATAAAACGAGCTAATCAATTAGGCGGGAAAAGAGAAAGTGCTTAAACGATTCCAGAACCAAAGATGGCCGATTACCGCGCAATCTTACATTTGCTCCCGACTATGGCGCTAGCGTCTATCCCGACACTTGAAATTTCTTTAGGACACGTTAGTTCCGAATTCGTCCACCGGCAAAGACAAGTTGGTACCGTTTGTTGATTTTGTTTTGGCGGGCTTTTGTTCAGTTCGCGCGCTTTCTGCAGTTTTTTCTTATGTAATGTTTTTGTGTGTGACCCAGTTTGCAAAATGATCGTTACATTACTTAGGCTGAGAAAGTTTTGGTGATTGCAAACGTTTTCTTATAGTATAGGGTTTGGGTTGTAACATAATGGATTTCTTAGTACAAAATAGTTAAAATTAGCCTGAAAAAATTTATACTAATATTATAAAGCGTAAGAATTTGTTTGTATGTTTGAACGCGCGTTTGAAACTCAGGAACAACAGGTTCTAATTGAAAAATTCTTTTCGAGTTGGCTTTGCTGCCTTGGCTAGACTAGACCATTTATCGAGGAAGGCTTTGGGGCTATACATCCATATAACATCACGCTGCGACCAATAGGAGCGAAGAAACATTGGAAAATGTGGAAAAAAACGGGGGAAATTAGTCACTATTCCACGCGGACGGAGCCGCGAGCACAGCTAGTTTATGGATAGTCATGCTAAGTTGGAACGAAATTACGAGCTCAAGTATGGATAGGGTGACGGTTGATAATATTAATAAAACGGCGGTAGTTCGAGAAGCCGATACCTAAGGTAATGATAAAATTAAAGTGTGTTTAGTGCTATTAAAATGATCATGAATCGATAACGATTTCGCTTGCAAATTAATGCTAAATTGTAAGGAAACTGAGACAGCGCCTCCAAGCGGCACGTTTGCACAATTGCCGCGGTCGACACGTCTTCTTCACGTTAATTTGCAAACGAAATCGTTATCTATTCACGACGGTTTAAGTTACACTAAACACTCTGTTGCTAGAGAGCACTACAGACTCGTGACGCTGTAACGCGGCTGAAACGTCGAGGTAATTAAACGCATACTCATACGTGATTGAGTCGCGCGTAATAATAAATGTGAGTGAGAAACACGAAAGTTAAACTAGGTACAGATAGAAAAAAAATCGCTAAGTCAACTCTAACATATTTTTAGGGTTCCGTAGCCAAATGGCAAAAAAAAACGGAACCCTTATAGATTCGTCATGTCTGTCTGTCTGTCCGTCTGTCCGTCTGTCCGTCTGTCCGTCTGTCCGTCTGTCCGTCCGTCCGTCCGTATGTCACAGCCACTTTTTTCCGA
>BHDV01006900.1:241194-252007 GCA_005406045.1 Adoxophyes honmai
CTGAAGTATAAACAAAAAACTTCGGGCAGAAACCACTAAACATAAAGTGTTCTTTATTGAGCACATTGGGCAGAACGAGGATATTCCAATTCTTGAAATTACACAATGGCTGTACGTCATTTTTATCGATATCAACTAATAAAATTTGTTTAATGTGTCCTCGCACTATTAAACGTCAGTACAGATTTGCCCCCGCAAAACCGATGTATGGTCATCACTCATCACCATTTGAAATTAATCATCTTTTTGATCGGAGTTTATTTTTAATCTGATTTTTTTAGAGTTCCGTCTGCAATGTAGACATAAGTTTTTATTTTTTTATTTGTAATGTAATGTGCCGTGTGTCGGATTTAGAATAATGCCTCTCCATTTCTTCCGTGGATGTCGTGAGGCGACTGAGGAAATAGGTTAAGGAATATTTTAGGCGACAAGCTAGCTGTAACTAGGTATTGTAGTTACCTGCCAACTTAAAATTTAAAAATGCTATGCTATAAATCGTGATATTGTCGCGGTTTTGTCTATGTAATGTTTCGTGTGCTCTGCCTACCCCATTTGGGAATACAGGCGTGATGTATGTATGTATGTATGTAATATGCCGTAAAATGGAATAGGGTTACGTTGGCAGTTAGTTATGCACGAAAAGGGCACACGAAGCGAAGAGGTGAGGTGGTTTTTAGGGTATGTTCCAAAGGGTACAAACGGGACCCTATTACTAAGACTTTACTGTCTGTCGGTCTGTCTGTCACAGTTTGAATTACGTATTTGTTTTGAATTTCAGAGGCCACTTGTAACATATTTTTATGCATTCAAATTTACCTAAATATAGTGAAAGGTTGCCATCACGGTGCCATCAATGTTTCAACCTAAAATCATGCTAAAGGCGCTTCAAAACGTGAAATAGGTAGTAATGGTATTAATTACAATATCAGTCGAAGATACGTGCATTTTTATTGAAATAAGAGCTTGTAAAATATGAATGCGCTTGCGCGGCCACGTCCATTTAATCAAGGTCCCTATCTGTGTGCAGTTTCTTGGTATTAATGGTCCACATAATTCAATTACGGATCAGTTACGCAAAAGTGTCGGGTTCCGATCGTAACGGACAGGAAAAGGCATCGGCAGGGGTTCGCTACCTTTGGTGTACGTTTTAATCGAAGTTTTTTGTAGATATCCTTCGTGCGACAACCTGTCACTATTATACTACCTCTTTCATTTGTTTTCAAACCGAAAAATTATGCTACATAGGTACATCATGCCTGTGCTCCTAAACGCAGGCAAAGCACACAAAACGTTATTATAGGTAGTCGAATCACTTCATGACTTAGACTGTTTCACGTTTAGTCGTCACTTTCAGCCATAGAGGACAGACCAACTAGAGAAACAATGATGGCCACCCAGTTCCGCAAACCGTCAGTTTATTTCAACTTACAAACTGTCACAGAAACTGTAAAGAGCCAATAACCATAAAGGAAAAAGCCATTGCGTTACGCGCGATCTTGGGCCGGACAATAAGAGCACAGCGAACGCCGCCATGCTTTGGCGGAATCGCCTTCGAAGAAATCCAATGACATTAGTACTCTCTATATAGGTTCTGTCCTCTATGCTTTCAGCATGACAATAGTTGTGTATTTGCCTGTGTGGTGTCGGAATATAAAAACACGAAGTAGGTTACGGTATATTTTAGGCGACAGGCTAGCAACCTGTCACTTTTATACCTGCCAACCTAAAACATATATGCTGGAAGTGGCCACGAAACGTCAAATAGCCGTGGTTTTGTCTATGTAGCGTTTTGTGTGCTCTGCCGACCCCATTTAGGAATACATACGTATGTATCGAAATTTATTTTTACGTTAAATTCTGCCGTGTGGACTGCCGATTGAGAAAATAGATGCTAGTACCCCTTAGGCGACAGGCTAGCAAACTTAAAGTATACCTTTTCAATAAGTTAAACCAAAACTTATGCTAAAAG
This sequence comes from Adoxophyes honmai, assembly GCA_005406045.1. Classification (NCBI taxonomy): domain Eukaryota; kingdom Metazoa; phylum Arthropoda; class Insecta; order Lepidoptera; family Tortricidae; genus Adoxophyes; species Adoxophyes honmai. The sequence continues at coordinate 243,164 of BHDV01006900.1, forward strand.
CAACTACGAAACATAAAATAGTCATGGTTTTGTCTATTCCTACCCCATTTAAGAAAGAAGACTAAAAAAAATACATATATACCTATGTATAGTTACATAGGTATGATCTCAACTTAAATTAATTAAAAATTGAAAGCAGAATAAATATAATATAATAAAAGCGTGGCAGAAATTTATCAGGAGTTATATGAGAAATTGATTAAGTCATTTAAAATAATTGTTAAAGTTAAGAATATAGTATGTTTTAAATAATCCTATAGACCTGTATTTGTATGTTAAGTTTTAGTTATATGAGAAATTGATTAAGTCATTTAAAATAATTGTTAAAGTTAAGAATATGAGAATACAGGCTTAATATATGCATTTACGTATGCATGTCAATTTAAGAATTTAATTAGGATTTATTAATATAAAAAGTTCACAACCCCTGCCGCCGCAGTATTGTATGCAGCGAGATGTGATCGTTGTATGTACAGTTAAACGAAATGTCGCCGGCATGAATCGGTAGAGAAAGTATGTCAGTACAACGGAGGGACGAGAAGACGATATAAGGTAAACGTCCCTGTGCTCGACACTGGCCCAATACTTGGCACTTGCAACCTAGATAGTAAGACAGGTGACAGATGGGTGTCGTCAATTGGGCGTTGAAGCGAACATTGGTACTTTAACCTTACATAAAAAAATTATAACATACATACATATTCTTACGCCTGTATTCCCATGAGGGGTAGGCAGAGCACATGAATTCAAACGCCAGTGCCACATGTACAATTTCAGGGTAACCAGATGGTTAAACGTGATATTGCAGTGACAGGTTGCTAGCCCATCGCCCACAATACACAAACCCTTTCCCAGAGTCGACACTTACGACACCCACGGGAAGAAAGGGGGTGGTACTATTCTAACCCGGCAACACACGGGACAATGAAGTACAGTTGGCAAAAAGTACAGTCAGCAAAAAAATCTTGTATCGAAAATGTTTTTTTTTGGTTAGATTATTTATATGTAGGGGTTGTTTCCCTCTTTATTTGCCTCTGCATGTTAATTCCTCATTCGGTTGACCTTATAACACTTATTGTCATATAATTCGTCATCATGATTTGCTGATTGTAATATCGATAGGAATCATCGACCGGTGTGAAGTGGGCTAGTAAGTCATATTATCATCGCCATGGAGCATTGAAATCAGCGGAGCTTCTACTGACGCACCGAGCGTTCATTCTCAAATTAAAACATAACATACATATTATAATCACGCCCAATTTTTTCAAATGGGTTAGGCAGAGCCACACGAGACGATAGACAAAATCATGACGGTTTCGCGCTTTGCAGCTACTTTAGCATAATTTTAGGTTTAACGCAGATGAAAGAAGTATAATAGTGACAGGTTGCTAGCCTGTCACTTAAACTCTATAACTAAATAAACAAGTTGTTTCAATAAATTAATTATATTTCAAGTACTTACAAACATAAATTACCTATATGTTCAGTTCATACCGTTAATATGGCCATCAGCTGACCATATTCACGTACACTGACGGGAATATGGCCATTTTCCGAACTTTTGAAGAAGTAAACATAAAGATCTAAAGTCTAAACAATCCGTTTCAAAGTTTTTTCATGTTTGCGATATGACGCAGTGCAGAGCCTTATATCTAGCGTCAAACCTTAACGTGGCCATATTCGACCTAGGCACCTTATAAAGATAAAAGTTAATAGTGTATTGTAGTAATTGACTTTAACAGTCTCCTCAAATAATATTTCAAGAACTTCTTTTACTTTTACTGTGCTATACCCACTCATTCACTTTCCGGAATATAAAATCATCTCCGCTATCATCCATACTCCAGTACATCATAATCGGTTCAAGTATTGTGTATTGTTAACAAGACGTGGGTGGGCCACTGCGACAGTTTCATATCAATAAATTAGTTCGGGGACAACAAACAGTACCTCTTTCGGTAGCTACGGACCACAGATTCTAATAATAGATGCCCGCCATTTTGAATTTTTGACAGGTGTCAATGACAGATCGTTGGCTTGGTTAAATCAGCAATTTTGGTTTTAAATACATGCACATATATATTCTCACGCCTGTTTTCCCAAGAGGGGTAGGCAGAGCACATGAATTCAAAAATCCAGTGCCACGTTTAGCAATTTCAGGGTAGGTAACCAGATGGTTAAACGTGATATTGCAGTGACAGGTTCCTAGCCCATCGCCCACATCTACCTATCTATCTATCTATCTATGTATCTGCCTTTTGCATCGAAACTCTCTAAAGCTATAAAAAAGACTAAAATAAAGAATATTTTTTAAGGTAAGTATTAATCTTTAAAAATCTGTAACAAAATTTAATTTTTCGTTAACTTTTGATAGTTGAGGCACATCACTTATGTTTTATATTTGAACTGCCAAAAATTCGCAATAAACAGTGCAAAAATAAACTAATTATAAACAACTTTACATGTTACTTAATAGGTAACATTATTGGGGAATAGCAATTCCATTAATGTCCTTAAGAATAATGAAAATTCGCTGCGATGTATTGGGATTGGGAACGAAAAGAAACGAAAATGTTATTTAATGCATTTTTTATTAACAAAAACAATTCGTAGTAAGCCGGCTTTCTCAAAATTCTTGCAACTGATTGACAAAATAAAAAAATAGCAAACAATATTGCTATACAATAAACAGACGGATAATTTACAGGCTTAATATGATTAAATACAATACAATAGCACATTCACTGACATCTCACAGAGTTAGGATTTTCTTGAAGTGCGCCGTACCCCATATGCGACCAAAATGTTAAACGCCTGTGCATCATTAACAGTGTCACTGGCCGGAAAACAAAAAAAACACATTATACTTCGGAGGCACTGAATGCTAACATTAGAAAAAATAGATATAAAAAATGTTTATTATTTATTTCTTTCAACTTGCTTGGAAAGCCAACTTTAATCCTTATAATGCCTAGTCAATTTTGTTGAGTCACTTGTTTCCCATAAAAAAATTGTCATAATGTTGCTATAATCATCATTAGTCACAATTTTCCTAAAAACTGTTATGTTGTCTACGTAGAATAGATTCCGATAGGTTTAAGTTTAAAGTATCCCATCAAAATTGCATTGTCTTTATTATTTCGATTATGACTAACAATCGTTACATTATGCATTTATTTTATTATACACGGCGAGCTTTACTTGGTATTCAGGTTCTATTTTACTAAATAATTGCAGATAATTCCAAATAAATGATAGTTACTTTTTTTTAATTCCGGGTTTTAAATTTTAAACTTATCAAATTATTAAAAGTCATCGAACAAATATCGTTTTTCAAATAACCCCAATAGAAAGACTCCAAAAGAGAGATCTCTCTCCCGGCAGATGTTATGCCTGGGGACCGAAGTCCACAGAGAGAAAGTTAGAAGTTGTATTTGTACAACCGATCTTCGAAACTTCGTCGGCGCGATTGTTTAGTTCAGCTATTCGACAATAGGTGGCACTAGGCGCCACAGTAGAAAAATATTCCTGTATACAAATTAAAAGTCACCGTGTGATGACAATAAGTATGAGAAACAACAGAGATCTTTATACACAAATTAACAATAAGATTACTTAACAAGTTTGAATAGAGCTTTGGAGATGACGCCATTTTTCAAGTCGTTGATGGCTTGCTGGTACTCTGAAAGCCTGTAGGTCTTGATTCCCAAGTTTTCGTAGTTGAGATACCTAGGAAAAGAGAGTATAATTAGTTTTTTTTATCGGAAGATCTGTCATTAGTAGTTTATATATTTGTTATTCTTTTTTTATTTATTTATGTAGTTTTAACGGAACTGACATATTATTATCTATCCATGAATGGAGTAATTTTCAAAATCACATAAAATTTTCCAATATAGCATCATTTTAAAATAAATAGTCATCTCAATTAGGTACAAGTTCAGTTGGGCTTAGCTAAGTTAAATCGTGTTTATATTAAACTAAGCTCAACTAAACTTGTAGCTAAGCCATTTTATACATGAGCTAAGCTCAACAGAACTAAGCTAGTACCTAAGCTAAGATGATGAGCGAAGCTTAATTAAGCTTGTCAGCTAAGTTCAACTATACATACATGTAGGTAAGTTAAGTTGTTTCTAGATGAGCTAAAGCTCAACTAAGCTGGTAGCTAACCCGTTTACAGATGAACTAACCTTGTGACTAAGCTATGTTTATACACGAGCGATGCTCAACCAAGCTTATAGCTTAGCTAAGCTATAATTATCTATAAAAATACTGGTAGATTAGCTTACCTATCACCCATGGCCTTGAGCCATGCGATGGACTTAGGGAAGGTGTAGGGGTTGATCTTGATGCCGATCACTGTCAACTCCTTGTTGTAAATTTGGAACGGGTTCACCCTGCGAAAGAATGTCAAATTCTAATAAATATACGTAAAAATAATCATCAATAGTCAATCTAAAAGTGTGCTAAAAGTGGCTACGGAACGTGAAACAACCATGGTTTTGACTATTTAAAATTTTGTGTGCTCTACCTACATATGGCTCTAGGCAGGCAGAACACACAGAATTCTGCGTTTTATGTATGCAGAATTCTATTACACAAATAGTGACCACTTTCAGCAAGTTTTTTAGCTTTCGAAAGAGATAAATGAGGCTAAATAGTGACAGGTTGCTAGCCTGTCGTATAATTTAATAAAAAAAACGGTAAAACAATTGCGGATCGGCGTCACAGGCACGCACCTCGATCGCGTGTTCCGAATTTCAAATATATATTTTTTTCTTACTTCAATCGTTATCTGTTTTAAGAGCTGACGTGGTAGCCTAGCGGTTCGACCTGTGGCCTCTCAAGCAGAGGGTCGTGGGTTCAAACCCCGAGCTCGCACCTCTGAATTTTTCGGAATTTATGTGCGATATCGAATTTGATATTTACCACGAGCTATTCGGTGAAGGAAAACATCGTGAGGAAACCTGCACACAGCGACGAAGCAATTCAATGTTGTGTGTGAAGTTCCCAATCCGCACTGGGCCCGCGTGGGAACTATAGCCCAAGCCCTCTCATACTGAGAGGAGGCCTGTGCCCTGCAGTGGGACGTATATAGGCTGGATGATGATCTGTTTTAAGATGTTCGAAATTTGAATGGAATTATATTATAAATACCACCTATGCACCTCAATTTGCTTATCGCATAGGAACATTATACGAATATAGATAAAATAATCAATTTAACAATTTAGTTGAAAATGGTAGAAATGTAAACTTTAAAAGAGCAACACTTACGAAGCCTGGTGACTAGGCGGGCAGCACCCAAACAGAATGTATTTGCCGCCGTGGTTCAAGTAGTTGAAGTTGATTTCCATCACTTTGCCGACGCCTGAAAAAAAAGAAAATTTAATAGAGAACCCTCATGAAGAAATAATTATATCCATGAGTTTATAGTAACCGTACTAGCTAGCGGCGTAAACATTTTTTTTTGTATGGAGAACAACAAGCGTAAACCAAATTCATTATTATTCATTCATTAGCTACAATTTATTAATTAATAAAATAGAAATAGTATTAAGTAGTAGCTAAAAGTTTTAAAATTGCTGTGCCTTCACAGGGTAAATGTTGAAGCGCGGCCTGTATAAGCATTTTTGTAACATCTTGATGCACAGCATTTTCGCAATGAATGATTTGATTTTGAGAATTTTACTTCCACAAGAGACTAGGGCGCTGTATTATTCTCCATACAATACTACTTAGTCTATCACGTAGATTACCAAAAAATATTGTACACGTATTTTTTCTTTTATTTGACAAACAAGAAATGACGAAGATACAGTGCTCTGAAGTTTCGAGTGACGTAACTACGTGCTATAGTTTTTGTACCACGGCGTGACGTCACAAGCCCCCGCTCGGGAAGTTTGGTGATGATCTTTGTCGATGTTTAATATTGAGTGACGTAACTACGTGCTATAGTTTTTGTACCACGGCGTGACGTCACAAGCCCCCGCTCGGGAAGTTTAGTGATGATCTTTGTCGATGTTTAATTATTGAGTGACGTAACTACGTGCTATAGTTTTTGCACCACGGCGTGACGTCACAAGCCCCCGCTCCGGAAGTTTGATGATCTACACTACACCTTTGTCCTTTGTCGATGTTTAATTATTTGATTTAAAAACTGACGAAAGTTGCTAGCCTGTCGCTTAAATTGAATCAGACCTATTTTCTAAGCCCCCGCCAATGACATCCACGGAAGTAATAGAGAGGTAAATATTTAGTAGAATAATGGACTAGAGATATACATTTACAAATAGTTACCTGTGCAATCCACAATAACATCATACAGTATGTTTTCTTTGGCGAGCACGTCCGGGCTGATTAGTCGGTATCCAGTGTCTGAAAAAAAATTGTACATTCCTATAGTATTATGGAAAAGAAAGGGGTCGAGATTTTATTTACACCAGGGGTTCCCAACCTTTTTTTCGTCAAGCCCCCCCGGATCACAAAAAATATTTTCATGCCCCCCCACCCATATTTTTTTCAGTGTTAACAATAAAACTAGCATTGTTTTAACGACGTTTGATTTTGTGTAGATTGATTTTTTTTTTCTATAGAAAATACAAACGTCTCGCGCCTCCCTTGAGATTGGCGTGCCCCCCTGGTTGGGAACTCCTGATTTACACACTTAAAAGTTCGCACCACTAAAATATACGTACGTACGCCTATGTTCTTAAATGGTGTAGGCAGAGCACTCGAAACGTGATACAGAAAAAAACAAGACTACGCTACGCTTCGCAGCCACGCCCAGTACAATTTTAGGTTTGAAAACAGATGGAATCCACGAAAGCATTGGAGAGGAGTTATTCTAATCCACATAGACAGTTAAATAGGTGCTTACTCAGTCGTTTGACAATGTCGAGGCGAGCTTTGTTCATCTCCGACACCGTCACTTCTCTGTGGCCCTGGTGGTGCAGCGCTGTCACCCATAGGTTGCCTGGAAGAAAGATTGCGTCAGTTATAAGAGGAACTACAACAAATGTTTTAAGAAGGGTCACGAATAATCAACATAGAAAGGGGTGACAGGTTGCTAGCCTGTCACCTAAAATATACCTTGACCTGTTTTCTTAGATCTTATGACATCCGCGGGTGGAATGAAGATAAACTGACACTAGGGAGCAAAACGAGGAGCAAATCGTAGCTTCTATCAACGGCCGTAAAAGTGGGTATAGCTAAGGAAAATTCGTATACTTTTGTATAAAAATTTCGCCTAAAGTATTCTACTATAACTATCAAATATTGCGCATTTCACTAAGTCACGTGGATATCATTTGATTTTATATGTGCATTTGCGCAATAGTATAGAATATTAACAAAAATACTTAAGTTGCTCGAAAATCAGTGATGACTTTGTAATTTTTTAAATTGGAATTTTGCTTGATTTTTTCCTCAAAGAAATAAAAAAACATTAGAAATTATAGCTTATTATGTTATAGTTTATACTTTTCCTATAGTAAAACCATCTTTGATCTTAATTTAGCTAAGCAAAAATCAACTCTGCCACTTGCATATAAATTTTACTTCCTCTTGATACGAGTATCACTTGACATTGGCATTCAAATTCGCGCATGTAAGGAAAGTTACAAAACAACAAAGATTAGATTATGGTATTAAATAATCATACTTAATGTTAATGACATCTAAATATATAAAAGGAGAAACTGACTGACTGACTGACTGACTGACTGACTGACTGACTGACTGACTGACATATCAACGCACAGCCTAAACGGCTAAACGTAGGCACTTGAAATTTGGAAGGGACGTAGCTTAGGTACCGTAGAGGTGCACTAAGAAAGGAATTCCCGAAATTCCCACGGGAACGGGAATTAGCGGGAAAATCCCGTTGTATGAAAAATCTAAACCGCTTAAGATAGACGCTTGAAATTTGGCATGCAGGCATCTTAGTAAAGTTAAAGCTTAGTTGCAACAGGATATTGCGAAACTCCCACGGGAGCGGGAATTAGTGGGAAAATCCCGTTGTGTTAAAAATCTAAACCGCTTAAGTTAGATGCTTGAAATTTGGCATGCAGGTATCTTAGTAAAGTTAAAGCTTAGTTGCAACAGGATATTGCGAAATTCCCACGGGAACAGGAGTTAGCGGGAAAATCCCGTTGTATGAAAAATCTAAACTTAAGCTAGACGCTTGAAATTTAGCATGCAGGTACCTTAGTAAACTATAAGCTTAGTTGCAACGGGATATTGCGAAATTCCCACGGGAACGGGAGTTAGCGGGAAAATCCCGTTGTATGAAAAAATCTAAACCGCTTAAGCTAGACACTTAAAATTTAAAATGCAGGTATCTTAGTAAAGTTAAAGCTTAGTAGCAACGGGATATTGCGAAATTCCAACTGGAACGGGAGTTAGCGGGAAAATCCCGTTGTATAAAAAAATCTAAACCGCTTAAGCTAGACACTTGAAATTTTAAACGCAGGTACCATAGTAAACTAAGCTTAGTTGCAACGGAATATTGCAAAATTCTCACGGGAACGGGAGTTAGCGGGAAAATCCCGTTGTATGAAAAATCTAAACCGCTTAAGTTAGACGCTTGAAATTTGGCATGCGAGTACCTTAGTAAAGTTTAAGCTTAGTTGCAACGGGATATTGCGAAATTCCCACGGGAACGGGAATTAGCGGGAAAATCCCGTTGTATGAAAAATCAAAAACCGCTTACGTTAGACGCTTGAAATTTGGCATGCAGGTACCTGAGTTAACTGTAAGCTTAGTTGCAACAGGATATTGTTAAATTCCCACGGGAACGGGAATTAGTGGGAAAATCCCGTTGTGTGAAAAATCTAAACC
>BHDV01006900.1:258990-282148 GCA_005406045.1 Adoxophyes honmai
CGAATTGATCGGCGTCCATCTCGTCGCCAATAAAATAAATTCGTAATTCAGTAAATCATGTTTAATTTTTACTACATGACAATGATATAAGTCATAGAGTAATATGACATTATAACAAAAACCACATATATTTCTATTATACATATATCTAAATTTCTATGCAAATATTTTTTCTTTTTTGTGCAGTATAATTCGTGAATATTTTGTTAATGTACCTACTGTACTTCACCATGTTTATTGTAGCCTCTCTTTTTGTCGCTCTCAATAATTTAGTTTCCTCTGCCTCTCAAAGGTTGGCTTTTGTAAGAGATCCCTTAAGGGATAAATCCGCTTTTATACTTCGCCATTTCATTTGAATATAAGTTTTTTTTATATTTCGCGCTCTTTCCTTTTGTACAATAAAGTGTTTGCGTATAAAGGTGACATTCTGTAGAGTTGCAATAACATGGTTGTATTATTCAAACGAAATCGATCCGTTTCGTGACCGACGTCTATACTAGTTAGACGTTCTATTCTGAGAAATCTTGTTAACCGACTTCAAAAAGGAGGAGGTTCTCAATTCGACCTAATTTTTTTTGTGTGTATGTTACTCGATATCTCGAAAACCCGTGGAGATATTTTCAAATTTTTTTTTTAATCGAAAGGGTATAACTCAAAATTAGTCCCATTGGCACGAAACCAGGATCTGATGATGGAATCTTGGAGAAATCGAGGGAACTCTTCAAATTTTATATGGAGATGTACGGCGTTTTCGGTAATTTGTTGATGAAATCAAGATTTTACATTCAGTAAACGGAATACTTTCAAAATATTGCTAATTTGAAGTCGGTTTTTTTTTGTTTAAAATTATTTATGAGCCATGTCTATGTCTATGTGCGTTTAAATTGACATCTGAACCTATCTATACACACATACATACAATCACGCCTGTATTCCCAAACGGGGTAGGCAGAGCACACAAAACGCTACACAGACAAAACGATCACCATTTCACGTTTTGTGGCCACTTCTAGCATAATATTTAATATTTAATTTTAGCATAATATTTTGGTTAAGATATACTTTAGGCGACAGGCTAGCTACCTGTCACTATTGTACCTGCCACCTCAAACCCTTAAAATATTATGCTAGAACCTATCTATTTTATGTCATAACCCATTCAGGGGAACTAGACAGTTGGGAGATGGTCCCCGGGTGAGAAAGAGATAAGAAATCCCTTGATTAAGTGTACTAGGCCCCTTAAAATAATATTGTATGCTCACGTGTTGTTTTTAGATAAATGAGTATAAGTTTATCATGTGCAAGACCCGGAGGTTACGATAATAAGCTTTAGATAAATATTCCACATAATTATTACATCATATGAGATATTAAAACAATAATATAAATGTCTAGACTGTTTGTCTGTTACATTGAACTTAAAAAAAAACAAACAATTTTGTGAACGAAATTTTGGTCGAAAGTTTCATTCTATGACATCTTTTGTATCCATTCTTTCACTTTTCAAGTCAGATTTGTGGGAAAAACTACAAGAGAGAGATCTCTCTCCAGGCAGATGTTATGCCTGGGGACCGAAGTCCACAGAGAGAAAGTTGGAAGTTGTATTTATGCAACCAATCTTCGAAACTTCGTTAGTGCGATGTTGACAGTTGAAGACATATGTAAAGTTTGTCGAATAAGTTCTACTACTCGACTATAGGCGGCGCTATTGTCACTACAGTTTTTTTGACATTTGTGTTGAAATCTTAGAGACTTCAGAAAATGACAGGTATATCCCGCGCGAGATGACTTGTTGACATTTGTCTCGCTTGGCCCTCATTCAAGTTATCATTGTTTTTGATAAAAGAAAATATTTACACAAAATAATCGTACTAATTGTATTTGGTTGCCTATCAATTCAATGTTTTTTATTTTTTTTGGCAAATAAAATTTCCGTTGTTGGTTCATTTATATTTGTGTTTTTACAAGATTTAATTTTTATTAAACTCGCACAGTCGCACACTAAAAAGTACGTAAGTTTGGATGAACCAATTGATTTTTGACGTCTCGATAAACTAATAGCGACTCCATTGTCAAGTCAGAGAACTTTTACTGTAGTAAAAGACAATGGAGTTCATATATGAACGTCAAACTTACTGTCAAAATTAACCCTAAAGAAGTTTTTTAATATTTTTTGTTGATATTTCAACAAGTTAATTTTGTACATGTATAAGTATTACTTGCCACTATCGAAAACCCTTAGGGGGTTTACGTTACAGATGGCAAGATTGGCAACGTTTTTTTTTTTTAGATTACTTTAATAAATGTGTAGTTAAACAATTAATCAGTTCTATTTTTTGTTACAATAAACGCTTTTATCCCGCAAATGCCCAGATCCTTCGGGATTGAAAATTAGTAGCCCCTTAAATACTGAGATTGGAAGCCTTAGCCTAAAGAGCGAGTTTGATACGGCGTCAAAACCGCAGCGTGCCTGACCTTGTTCGGTGGTGATGCCGTCGGGTAAAGCGAAGACATTGGTCTGCGGGCACAGCACGTACTCGGCCCAGCCGCCGTCGCGCCAGATACCAATGGTGCTGTTGATGCCAGCCGTCAGACAGTACTGGTAGTTGCCGCTGCGGCAGTAGTCGCAGATGTGGCAGGCGCTGAGGAAAAAGATTTGATGTTGCACAAGTTGTGTAATCAATTCTACAAGGGATTAGAGTAAGTTGGTCGAGGACGTCATCGAAGAACGTATATCGATCAGATCTGCGATGTTCTAAAATGAGGCCAGATTAGAAGTAGGTACCTGAAACCGTCAAGCGTGTCTGACGAGAGTGATGAATGTGATTGAAGAGAGAAGTATGCCAGAAGAGAAGCGAATGGCGCTCTGTTGTCTCTGCCTACCCCGCAGGAATGGGGCATGATGTTTATGCATGTATATGTATATGTATAATGATTTTTTCGGTACTTGTTGTAGAAACGATGGGACCATGGTCGTCAGATATCAAGGTCTTTATAAAAAGACCTGTGCAAAAGCCTGGTTCTGGTATCAGGTTACCCTAGAGCTAGAGTTTGGGTTGGGCGCCTGCCTCGCTTCAAAGCTAGGGATAGCCAAGCAGCAGGGTAACGCTGGCAGTATCTTGGGGACGATGACAGAATCGTCTTCTGACGATGTATTTTATTTATAGGTTTTAGTTAGGAATATCTTAATTTAAACGTAGAAGATTTTGTTTGATTTACGTATTTCATGGAAAATATTTTATTCTCTCTAAAAAAAATTACGTCACACCTGTTAGGGTCAACAACGACTTTCTGGCCAACTTTGAACACGGAGGCTTTGCCGACTTCAGTAATGATGCCACTGAACTCGTGTCCCATCGGCAGGGGGCGCTCCTTGCTGGCTGGGAACTCGCCCTGGAGCAAAATGACGGTCAGATTTAGTATTAGCTAAGTTAATTATAAATAAATAAATAAATATCACTGGACAATTTTCAGACCAATCACCTGGCCCCAAAGTAGGCAATTTAATGCCTGTGTTATGGGTACTAGACAACGGATAAACTTACTTATATATAGATAAACATCCAAGACTCGAAAGTAAACATTGGGCTATCCGGCCGTAAAAAAAATTTTGAAATTATTATTACTAAAATTATAGAATCTGAACACTCTGATTCTGATTTCATGTTCTGTTATGATTCTGGTTTCTCTTGTATCGTTGTCAGGTAAAAGTGTCTTTTGGATCCAGTTTTTTTTATACATAGTATAAAATATTCTGTTTTTACAGGCATCAATTTTTGTTTTCTAGTTTGTTAAGTTCTCTCGTTAAATAGTTAGCTGGGCAGATTTTAACTTCCGTGTTTATGTTTTTTCTTAACGTCTGTTTTGGGAAGTGAAGGATTTGTGGGAAAGACTCGAATAGAGTCTCTCTCCAGGCAGATGCTATGCCTGGGGACCGAAGTCCACAGAGAGAAAGTTGGAAGTTGTATTTACGCATCCGATCTTCGAAACTTCGTGATTAGAACACTTTGACAGTTGATGACGTTTGCGGAAGAAATTTTACTACTTGACGTTATGTGGCGCTAGGGTCTACAGATTTACTGGGATATTAAATAAGACTGTTCTGAGACAAAATTAGAGACAGAATCAAACTGTTTAGAGTCAGAATCAGAATGTTCTGGCTCAGAATCAGACTGTTTAGAGCAGATCAGACCGTTGAGGTTCAGAATCAGACTGTTTAGAGTAAATAAATATAATAGTTGAAACACAGATAATTAGTACCTAATTATTAACAATATCAAGCATTTAAATAAAATGTTACAAAATCAACAATATTAACATCGAGCGAGCGCGACAAGACGTGAGTCTAGCGTAATCAAAACGGTCATGAAACGATAACGATTTCATTTTCGAATTAACGCGAAGAATGCGTGGAGACGTTTCGACCGCGGTAATTGTGCAAACGTCCCAATTGGAGGCGTTGTCTCAGTTTGCATATACAATAGATGCTCTGCACACATTCGCATTAGCGAAAGTGAATGTCGACGCGAATATAAAGATTGATGCGAAAATTCGTGGTACCCTTAGTAGATGAGGCATACAAATCATCATGAACGGTGTCTCACCTGGATGATGTGGAGGTCGGTTCCGCAGATGCCAGAGTACTCGACCTTGACGATGACGTCGGTGTCTTCCACAATCTTGGGCACAGGGAAGGCCTTCTCATACTTGAGGGTCAGGTCTTTTCCGTTGAATACTACAGCCTCCATGTTTAAAGCTACAAAAAAAACATTTTTGAGTTAGGCAGCCCATTGCAGGCATTTTTTAACCGACTTCAAAAAAGGAAGTTCTCAATTCGGCTGTATTTTTTTTTTTGGAACGTCATTTTTATTTTATACATACAGTCACGCCTGTGTTCCCAAATGGGACAGACAGAGCACACGAAAAGTGACATAGACAAAACCATGATTATGACTATTTCACGCTTCGTGGCCACTTTAGGTTTAAAAACAGATGGGAAAGGTAGTATAATAGTGACAGGTTGCTAGCCTGTCACCTAAACCTAAACCATACCAAAAATCAATTTCCTTAGTCGTCTCCTGCAACATCCACGGAAGAAATGGAGAAATGTTATTCTGTCCCCCAAATTTTTATTTTATTTTACGTTGAATTCGTGTTGTGCATTTTATATTTTATTTATCACTTTTACATGCATTTAGGAATAAGCTAACTTAATTTACAAAATGGAAAAAAACATCTATATCTAAATAAATAAATAAATATCACTGGACAATTCATACACCAATGCCCTAGTCCCAAAGTAGGCAATTTAATGCCTGTGTCATGGGTACTAGACAACGGATAAACTTATGTACTTATATTTAGATAAACATCCAAGACTCGAAAGCAAACATTCGTATTCATCATACAAACATCTGCCTCGACCGGGGCATATCTATCTATCTATTTTTAATAATTTACTTATTGGAATATGTTTACTGAACTTGTTATTTTCTTCTGATCAATACCTTCAAGATTTATGAAATTTTAACTATTTTGGCAGTGAAAAAAAATTATTGCCGTGTTCATTTCAGTGAAAGCGACTTTCAACTCGGTGGAATGGATTTATAAATGATTTCGGTGGGTACGTTTAATTTCGGTGATCCTAAAAACTAACGAAAATACAATATCTAACGAAATAATGTGTCAAGATTATTTAAATTCATGCTAAATGCACATTCGACGCGTCTATTATGTCCTTACCTATGAAATTGGGGTTTTGTATGAAGATTTGCTCAATATTTGCGTTTTCCATATTAAATGGGTTTTTTACTTACTTAGCAAGCAAAATTGCGTTATAAACCTATAAGAATCAATTTTAGTTAAAAAAAAACGGAACTCGATTTTCCAAGTATTTTTTTGTACTTTTATTACAATGCTTTGGATTTATGACAGTCAAAATTTGCACAAGACCAAATCTTTTGAAATATTGAGGTAAATGTTCTTTATGTTATTTAAGTTCCGATAGTTAGAAGCGCGAAATAAAAACCCCCAATTTCATAGGTACTTTTTAAGTATAAATATTATTATAGCAAACCAAACTTACCGGATAGTCAGTTGTTTACCACAGAAACTTCACTTCTGAAGGAGACCTCGACTGATGGGGGCTTAAATAATATTGATAACACTTTATTACTGTTATTTGCCCACCATAGTGATAACCCGTTTTGGGGTACAGTTGAGAAAATAGATTTTCCTGACGGTTGCATAATGATAGACATTAATATACGATATAAAATACAGTAAATACGGTAAATACGCCCCGTGTGGTGCCGGGTTAGAATAGCACCTCCCCCTTCCTTCCCGTGGGTGTCGTAAGAGTCGAATCTGGGAAAGGGTTAGTGTATTGTGGGCGATGGACTAGCAACCTGTCACTGCAATATCAAGTTTAACCATCTGGTTACCCTGAAATTGCTAAACGTGGCACTGGATTTTTGAATTTGGCAATACAGGCGTGAGAGTATATATGTATGTATGTATATTTTAGGCGACGGGCTAGCAACCTTTAACTATTGCACGGATTGTACCTCTTAAGTTAAAACCTAAACAAGAAGTGGCCACAAATCGTTGAACTTTTGTTTTTGTCTGTTTAGCGTTACGTGTACTCTGCCTACTCTATTTGGAAATACAGGCGTGTTAAACCTAAAATTATGCAAAATTTTGCTACGTGTAACGCCCTAGCGCTGCCTATCGTTGAATAGCCGAACTCCTACTTTAAACATAATTTTTTCGAACTTTTAGGCTCAATTCCCACCAGAAGAGCAGCGCAGCGCAGCGTAGCGGAGCGCAGTTTCAGTGTCATGAGAATTTCAACTTTATTTTCATTACAATAAGACTTATTATCGCATGAGAAACTCTAACGATGCGCGCGCATGCCCGCGGATACGCGCGAATTCCAGCGCATTCCATAAACAAAGCCGTGCGACTGCGCGAGCTGTCGCGGGAATGCCCGAGGATGCTCGAGTAGTCGCGACGGCCGCTGTCAATACATCTTACTAATATTATAAACATGAAAGTTTGTGAGTATGGATGGATGGATGTATGGATGGATGTATGGATGGATGTTTGTTACTCCTTCACGCAAAAACTACTGAATGGATTTTAATGACACTTTACAATAATGTAGCTTATACATCAGAATAACACATAGGCTACAAATTGTAATGATATTCTGTGAATTATCCAATATACGACGATAATTCTCAAGTAAGTCGGGTAAAATATACCATTTGCGAGCTTTGGCGTCCGCTGTCAAAACCGTTGAAGTGGCGCGCATGCGCGGGGCAAACGTCACGCGTCGTTGAGTGCGCGACCCGAACGCGGGCAGACGCGTGAGGGCAGACGTCGTTGACGGTTGTGTTTGTTTTGCGAATTTTCAAGGTGCTAGCGATTTGTTAAAAAAGCTGTTATATTTGTCAAATGCGATTCAAAAATTATTTGTGTGATAATTTTAATGCCATATATTCTACGCCACGCAATCCGAAATACTTATTCTGCGCAGACGAAGTCGCGGGTAACAGCTCGTATGTCAATAATTATGTAAATTCCAGCGACTTCCTACGCATTCCAGCGGCTTCTCGAGCTGTCGCAGGAATCCTCGCGCATTCTCCACGGAGCGGGTCTTCCGGTGTGAATTGAGCCTTAGCCCTTTTAGCCGGACTCCTACTTCAAACATAATTTTTAAACTTACCCACTTAGTTGCCAAATGGGAATCCTACATCCTACATGGTGCCAACGAAGTTCTTCAAAGAACTTCGAACTTTCTCTCTATGGACTTCGGTCCCCAGGCATAACATCTACCTGAAGAGAGATCTCATGTTGGAACTTTCCCACATACGGAACGCGAAATCACTTTTCGTGTGTTCTGTACCCCATTAAGGAATACAGGCGTAATGTACTTAAGTATGTATATAAAATGCCTTTGTTTTTAAATTCGAGTCTAAAATATATCGACCTATGAACGGAACCCTTTATCAAAATCCTGTAAACAACATACGTGAGAGATAATTACTTCGACTAGCTTTTATGATGTTCCACTATCGCCGCGCTGATTCGCTTGCGGATTATATCTTACTAATATTATAAACGTGAAAGTTTGTGAGTATGGATGGATGGATGGATGGATGTTTGTTACTCCTTCACGCAAAAACTACTGAATGGATTTTAATGAAACTTTCCAGTAATGTAGCCTTTACATCAGAATAACACATAGGCTACAATTTGTAAAGATTTTGTTTGAATTTTCCAAAATATGACGATAAGTGTCGAGAAAGTAGGAAAAAATTTACTATCTGCTGGCTATTCTGGCGGGCGCTTCCTACTAATAATTCCGAAATCTCTTCTTTGTTAGCCCGAATTTAACGCGTGCGAAGCCGCGGGCAAACGCTATACCTTATCGGTTTAGGTAGTTAAAACAATATAAACAATCTTGACATGTCTTTTTGTTGAAATACACAGTTTAAAATTGAAAATCGTTACACCATACAATTCAATTATGAAAGTAAAGGATTTTTTCATACCTAAATTGTAAAATGTAAAGTTTTCGATTTATAAATATAAAGTGTACGTTTAAATAAAAAGACACGGCAAGATTGTTTACATTGTTTTAACTACCTAAACCGATAAGGTATAGTATCATATAATCGCACCATCCAAAAAATCGGGGTGGTCCAGGGAAAGAACCCCACATGACTTCCAGGTGTGTTGCCAGGTGCAATTAGTTTTAAATCGCTACACAAGGTAAAACAAATCGGGATTTAAGGTTGTATCGGAACAAACATAAAACATAAATGTCTATGACTAGATGGCGCTAGGAGTAGCTTAGAGATCTCTCCAAGCAAATGTTATTCCTAAATTGAAACAAACCTTTAAACTTAAATTCAATACCGTTAACGCTAATGATGTAAGTGTTATTTTGAACAATTGTATTGTATTGTATGGCTCTTTATTGCACATAAAAACAATTAAGGTCAATGTGGCTAACTCCGTCATATTTTTAAGCTAGATGAACTTTGATTGAACAATGAGAAGTTTTTCTAGACCTATTTTCCTATGGCGTGCATGTAGTAGGCTGAAAATTTACTTGGCTTTCAAAGCAAAACATTTCATTTGGTGTATCTAAGTTAGATAATTTTACTATGTATTTTTTTTAAAAACAGTCGGGTAGACGGAATTTCCCGTAAAAATGGGTTTATTCCGTCATAGGAGGTGCTTGCCTATTAAATATGTATATTTTCAAGGCTATGCTATATGAACATCAACATAATGCAGGTTTTAATCGAATCTGTGCTTTCGGTCCTTGAACATAGGACTCACAGCGTGAGTTATCAGCAAAAATAAGTTTTCGGGGTTATTTCGGCATATTTTGGCAATCAGATGAGCTCAACCTTTTTATAATATCTTAAATTTTACTTTTTTTTATATATTACGCATATAACATTAAAGGATATTAAGGACGGTTTCATGTACTAAGCAGTCAGTAGTGTAATAATTAATAATGTACTCATCTAAAGAACTTAAATTGGAATCTACCGCCATAGTTAGCCACGATGACTGGCAAAGAGACTACTTTTAGTAGCAATAATTAACCCGATAGGTCAATCTACAGTCTACGCTCTCTGAGCAATATTCATAGATATAGGTAACATATCTTATAACAATAATCTATGGAACAATTTCTCTCTGATTAGATCTACAATTATCATATTTTAGTCTGCCACAGATACCATCAACGAACGTTTCATTTAACTCATAAATAAAAGACATTTTGTAATTAAATGATTTAATAACGAAACTATGAGAACTCACAAAATACTGATGGTTTCATTAATATGAATAAAAGTACCTCTAATAATCTAGGCGAGTGCGTTGAAGTGGACGACTTCAATAACAGGTTCGTGGAAACTGTCCACACGGCTGGGTCGAAGTTCTTTAAGGCCAGTCGCGCAAAAGGAACCAAAAAGATCTCGGTCTCTACCCTAGCACTAATGGATGAAAGACGGAATGTGGTTCTGAAGTCATCGGATGATGCTGTTCAGTATCGGCGGCTAAATAGGCAGATCTCAAAGTGTCTGACTCGCGACCTTCGCCAATTTAATACGGACCGTATTAAAGAGGCCATTGAGCGAAATAAAGAGTCAAAAGTGTTTGCAAGAGATCTGTCTATTGGGCAGAGCCAACTGACGAAGCTGAAGACCGATGACGGAAGAATCGTAACGTCTAAACCCGATATGCTGGGAGAGATCGAGAAGTTCTATGGACAGTTATACACGATGACCCGGCAACCTGTTAACAACTTAGAAAGAGACCCAAGAGCTAAGTTGACCCGACACTATACCGAAGATATCCCGGACATCAGCCTGTACGAGATTAGTATGGCTCTCAGGCAGCTCAAGAACAACAAGGCACCGGGCGATGACGGAATTACGGCTGAACTTCTGAGAGCCGGTGGTAGGCCGGTTTTGAAGGCTCTACAGAAGTTGTTTAATTCCGCCATCCTCGATGGCAAGACGCCGGAGGCATGGCACAGAAGTGTGGTGAAGTTGTTCTTCAAAAACCCATCACACTTTTGAGCCATGTCTACAAGCTGTTTTCGAGAGTCATTACGAATCGTCTCGCACGCAGGTTTGATGACTTCCAGCCTCCTGAACAAGCCGGTTTCCGAAAAGGCTTTTCTACCATGGACCACATCCACACGCTGCGGCAGGTTATACAGAAGACCGAGGAGTATAACCGGCTACTCTGCTTATCGTTTGTGGACTATGAGAAAGCCTTCGATTCGATCGAAACCTGGGCTGTGCTACAGTCGCTTCAGAGGTGCCATATAGACTATCGGTACATCGAAGTGTTGAAGTCCTTATATAGAAACGCCACCATGTCGGTTCGTCTCCAGGATCAGGATTCGAAACCTATCCATTTGCAGCGCGGTGTAAGGCAGGGAGATGTTATATCTCCCAAGCTGTTCACCGCGGCACTGGAAGACGCCTTCAAGCTCCTGGACTGGAACGGACTTGGCATCAACATTAACAGCGAATATCTGACCAACCTTCTGTTTGCCGACGACATTGTAGTCTTGGCTGAAACCATGGACGACCTCGGCACTATGCTCAATGACCTCAGTAGAGTCTCTCAACAAGTGGGTCTTAAAATGAACATGGACAAGACGAAGATCATGTCGAATACCCATGTCGTACCCACTCCTCTAAAGGTTGGAGACTCTACGCTCGAAGTCGTGACGGAGTACGTGTACCTGGGACAAATAGTCCAATTAGGTAGGTCCAACTTCGAGAAACAGGTCAATCGACGAATCCAACTCGGCTGGGCAGCGTTTGGGAAGCTACGCAACATCTTTTCGTCGCAAATACCGCAGTGTCTTAAAACGAAGGTCTTTGACCAATGTGTGTTGCCAGTGATGACATACGGAACAGAGACGTGGACGCTTACTGTGGGCCTCGTCAGAAAGCTCAAAGTCACGGAAAGAGCGATGGAGAGAGCGATGCTCGGCGTTTCTCTGCGAGATCGAATCAGGAATGAGGAGATCCGCAGAAGAACCAAAGTTACCGATATCGCTCGAAGAATCGCCAAACTTAAGTGGCAGTGGGCAGGGCACATAGCTCGCAGAACTGACGGCCGTTGGGGCGGAAAGGTTCTGGAGTGGCGTCGACGTACCGGCCGGCGCAGCGTGGGTAGGCCCCCCGCAAGGTGGACCGATGACTTGGATTCATATTCCTGCGGCCACTGCTTAACTGATGAATCAGACGGTGATATTGGAAAAAAAAGGTCGCCTAGCCGGGTGCAAACGATATACGGTTTTTAAAATAACCACACCAAAAATTGTTGACAATCTCTGGAAACTGGATATTCCGGCATATGACGGCTTTGACCCCTTCATACTGTACGGAATTCGCCACTTCGTCATTTTGAGGTTACTAATTTTACAATGTAAATTACTTAAAACCAGCAGACTTTGACGCATAACAAACAGACGGATACGTTTAGGCATATCTTAAATATTACAATAAGCCTACAAACAACGTAATAAATCAAACTCTTTCATATTTACTTTTGGTAAAACTGCATAACCACTACACTCGTGTTTCGACTTGAGCACGCGACTAAACTTTGAAAGCAGGTTTTTTTATGCGTCGATAGCATAGCGCCATCTGTGTTCTTGAGGTCGAACTAGAATGTCATGCTGCTTTATCAACTGAGTCGATGGTATCGTACTGTGCTTAGATTCAATGCAGGCGTGTACATGACGGCATAGACCCGCAGACGGAATTAGCCACATTGACCTTACAAAAAAACAAGATACCTACAGGATAACAACTTAATGTACCATCGCGAACAGGGATTGTTGAGCCACTTACCTATGTTTGTAACTTGGTCGTGTATAATACTAATCCAACAGCTGACATCTAGTCGGTCACATCGGTCATTGATTACACGTCTAAATTGCCACTTGCCTCAAGTGGCTCAACAATCGCGGTTCGTGACTGTATGTATGTAATTTGTCGTACCTATTCGAAATAGTGATGTGTACGCAGCGTAGGACGTCCACCTACAAGATGGATAGACGCCTTGATAACGGTCGCCGGAAAACGCTGGATGCAGGTCGCTTCCAACAGGTATTCATGGAAGTCTAAAGGGGAGGCCTATGTTCAGCAGTGGACGTCTTATAGCTGAAATGATAATCACGCCTGTATTCCCTAATAGGGTCGGCAGAGCACACCAAACACTACGTAGAGGCTTTTTTTTGTATGTACATACGTACATACATACATACATACATATCCTCACGCCTGTATTCCCGAGAGGGGTAGGCAGAGCACATGAATTCAAAAATCCAGTGTCACGTTTAGCGGTTTCAGGGCAACCAGATGATCAAACGTGATACTGCAGTGACAGGTTGCAAGCCCATCGCCCACAATACACCAAACCTTTCCCAGAATCGACTCTTACGACACCCACGGGAAGAAAGGGGAGGTGCTATTCTAACCCGGCACCACACGGGAATTTTTTGTATGTATGTACCTAATTATCGCCGAGATTGGGTTACAACCTGTAAACTAATTATAAGTAGGTATTAGTTATGTCTGTCTGTCTATCTGTCACAACCGGTACAAAACCACACTAACAAAAATAAACAAACTCACAATGAAACTGTAATTATCGTAGTAGTAGACACGTACGTAGATAATAACGACCACACAAAGATAAACAATATCAAAACATTCCATGGCATGGCTTTAGGTTATCTCGTGATGGATAACAATAATAAGAAACACAAATTAACCCATGGAAGTATGACATTATGTAATCGACACCATAACATTCTTAAGGTAGGTATAGACTGTGGTGTTTTTCACTAACGTAGCAAACTAAATTCGTCTACGATCCGACGTCGAGGATTCAAAAAAGAAAAAGAGAGATAGAAAAGACATTAAAGTTAATATTACTTGACATAGATATACTCGTATGTGAGAATGACTCCAATAGAGATCTCTCTTTAGAGAGATGTTAGGCCTAGGGAGCGAAGTCCACAGAGAGAAAGTTTGAAGTTTTATCTACTTTTAGAACACTTTGACAGTTGATGACTTTTATAGGAGAAGTTCTACTATACTCCGTTTTTTTTGGGTTGAGAAATTTAACGGTCACAATTTGAAATTATCTCTGGAATTCATTAGTAAAACTGGAAATTATTTATGCAAATACACTCAACATTGTTTGTTATAACGTTCTTAAATCAAACATCATCATAATTTGCGCCGATATCTTGGGATTACTCAAAAATGTGTAAGGATTTGACAGTTAAATTTCTCAACCCAAAAAAAACGGAGTATAGGTACTGGAAGATAAGCGTCGCTAGGGTCGCTATACACAGGAGAGCCCCACATAACCGTCATGTCGTCCCCGAGACGTGGCGGTATGCGCAAAGCATTTTCCCACCGACCAAAAAAAAAAAAGGGTCGCTATACACGCAACAATGTAATTCGGGATGAATCATCAAAATAACATACAATTAATTACTATGTCGATTGCATTATCATACCGTGTAGGTATTTACAATTTATGCTAGCCAGGTCACCTGTTACGAAACGATACCGAGTCAACACCATAAATATTTTTCGTTTTTAAGCCACTTTCAGGTCAATAGGCTAGATGACTAAAAAAAACTATTTAGTCCGTCAGATAGATTACCAAAAAATATTGTACCCATATTTTTTCTTTTATTTGACAAACGAAAAATGGCGACAACTCAGCGCTTGAAAGTTTCGCGTGACGTCACGCCTAGGTACAAATTTTACCTAGGCGTGACGTCACAAGCCCCCACTCCGGAAGTTTGATGATCTATAACTTTATCGATGTTTAGTTATTTGAAAAAAGAAAAAAACATGTGTCTCACATTTTCCGTAATCTTACTTACGGACTAATTAGAATACCGGCTCTGAAAAGCGTTTTACGTAGTCGAGTTAACTCGCCTACCGGCCGTAAGAGCATCATTTTCTTTGAACGAGTTAACTCGCCTACCGGCCGTAAGAGCATCATTTTCTTTGAACGAG
Source organism: Adoxophyes honmai (assembly GCA_005406045.1). Classification (NCBI taxonomy): domain Eukaryota; kingdom Metazoa; phylum Arthropoda; class Insecta; order Lepidoptera; family Tortricidae; genus Adoxophyes; species Adoxophyes honmai. The sequence goes on from BHDV01006900.1 coordinate 273,591, forward strand.
TTAACTCGCCTACCGGACTGAGGAGCAGGTATCAATTCACTGCATATGGAAAATTGGGAAGGTTTTTTGTGTTTGGCATGGGTTAGGTCATCGAGTTGCGGAAAGCAGCCCGCCCTACAATTTTCATTTTTTACTATAAGTGGCTACGGATAATGAACTAGTCATTTGTCTATATCGCTTCGCGTGCTCTGCCTACTCCATTTGAAACATAGGCACACATTAATGTAATCAGGTTAGGTAGGGACATAAGTAAACTTGAAAACTCACTACAGCCCCATAGTATACTAAAATTAAAAGCCAGCTTTAAAAAATAGTCTCATCACAGTTTAGAGGCCACTTGAATATTGTTGTTTTGTATTAAATCACGAATACATAGTGTTCATATTCATAGCGCCGTTCTATTTGAAAAGGCAACATGCTGCAAGATCTTTACGTCTGAGTCTGACTTACCTACCTTAGAAGGAAATCTTGATTACGATTATTATGACGTTCTGAGGTGGGTCAGAAATCAATTTGTTCACTGTACCAGACTTTTATTTTATTAAAAGTTAACTATAATATAACTACTAAAATATTTATCAAAAGTTCAAGCGCCTACTTGTTAAAATGAAAACAATTGTATTTTTAAGGTGTGTGTTTCTTTTAGTGACATCTAGTAACGAATTTAGTAACTAAATACACATTACTCATTTCACGCCATCTTGTGTCTAGTAGCATTATTAATTTACGCTCATTCCCGAAGGATTTTTTAGCGACATCTATGGAAGACAACGGTGACTAAATACACAGTGGTGATGTGCGCTTTCTAGTGTCAAGTAGTATTATTAACAATTGACGCTGTCATTTCAGTTATGACACGCTGCCATGAAATGATGACCAGGGTAAAAAAAATCTCTCCGTTTGTCGGAAATATGTAGTACTCCGTGATGTCAATAGTAATATTCGGAATTTTCGTTACAAGAATGACTTCTACGAAAAGAATACGTCAAATTTTTATTTCAACAAGCAATAATAAATTTTTGCAGACCTAAATTCATCCATATTTGCAATAATGATATATGATATATTCGTAATCAAGGTTTTGTCTATCTCACGTTTCGTATGCTCTTGCTCTGCCTTCCCCATTTGGGAACACAGGCGTGATTGTATGTAATGTAATGTAATAAAATAATAAATAACAAACAGAAAGCCCACGACATGAAACTGCTCTTTTATTTATTTTACCTGGAAAAAGCGATGCGTGATCTTACCACCACTAGGAAAAAACTTGCTAAGTTCTATGCAGATAACTATTAATGATGTCAATGTAAAACAATTTATACCTAAATACTGAAAACAAAAATTACAAATTTCGTTAGTGTTTAGCACATATGATGTTCTTTTTTTATCAAACTTTTCAGTCAGTAACGGGAAATCAAATATTAAACTGGTCACCCAGTTGCACACCTGCTTCATTCAATTCGGTCGGACGATGCGTGATCCGATCATTTTAATTCAAATTCTTCGTTCATTCATTCGGTCAAAGGGAGCGGCTTAGTTTAGCAAAGCGGCTGAAGTGAAGTTTTGTTTTGAGTTTAGTGAGACTAAGACTAGAGTTAGTATTGTATTGTTTGAGGTGTGGTGAAGCGTATTAGTGAAATGGCAGCTTACGGATATTTTACGTTATTACTGTGCCTTACAACGAGTGGTGAGTTAGAACTGCACTTAGATTTAAGCTGTAATCACGGACATGATACTTGAAACGGCTCGACGAAACATACTTTCTTATAAACTGCACAAGTATCTTTCAATTGTTTGTGTTCTGCACACGTAGTTTCATAAGACACACCCCTTTAACATGTTTCTTTCGTAAATACTGTATTTGATGACTACAATGTCGTTTAAAACTAGGTTATAAACGTAAACGGCAACTGGCCAAATATTGACTACGGCCAAAAAAAAATTGCAAACGAAATTAATGTAACCACTTAAAACCATTTTTAACGGTCGTTTTTTGGTTCAAAACGCATCGCGTTCTATTTAGCAATTAAATTTATCGCTAAATAATAGTTTTATTATGTTTTATAACCCGAAATAGGAGCCGTAAAACTGTTTTCGATGCTCGATCGGTCACCCTCCGAAATATCGACCAGTTTTTCGCTTCATTGGTTTAAAACAGGATGCAAGGGTGATCCGAATAGCGATAAAGGGTGTAATAAATAAGGGATTGTAAGCTTTAAATCAAGCGTTCGTTAAATAAGCGACTATTAGGGTGTCAATTGCATTGACAGATTTTTGATGCTATCTTTTCGTTAATTGATTGGTTAACTTTTCCGTCGGTAAAAGTAGGTAATCTTCCAATCAGATTTTTATAGAATGGTTTAAATTCAGAATTAAGATTGTGATGGATTGACTACAGTTCCCGGCGCCTAATTTGGCAACGTTTTTAATAGTGGGGGTAAGTTCGCGCATAGCTTTACCACGGAAAAGGCAGTGCGCAAACATACCCCATAATGTTAATGGAAGTGCGCAAACATACCCCATTATGTTAATGGAAGTGCGCAAACATACCCCATTATGTTAATGGAAGTGCGCAAACATACCCCATTATGTTAAAGGCAGTGTGCAAACAAAGGTACCCCATTATTTTAAAGGCAGTGCGCAAACATACCCCATTATTTCGAAACTTGCCAAGTTAGAAGCCGGGTACTGTACAATGTTTATTTGCCAAAATCCACAGAGCTTAAATAATATTTTGTAAATGAAAGATTGATTTAAAAAAAAAGTTTGGTATATTAGCACTAGCCTTCAAATTTTTACTTTCCCACATTTCATCACTTAACTATAAAAAAAAAAACTTATCTGTCTGTCTGTCAAGTTACCTTCTCATGTTTCAAATGCTGAACAGATTTTATTTTTATTTCATGCATTTATACATACAATATGTCACACCTTAGTATTATAATGCATTGTAGGTAGGTAATTTCTTAATTGATCACTCTTCTCAATAATAAGTCTGTTTTGAGCCATTTTCAAAAATTGTGTACCTACATTAAGGGTTAATGTGATATAATAAGTAACAATCCAGCCTTAATGTCCCGCTGAAGGGTACATACACAAAATCCCAAATCCTGCGGATGTGTATCACAAAAGTTTAAAAAATCACAATTGCTTCCTCTGTATTATGAAAATTACTTATACAAATTGTTAGGCTACCTATTACTCTGTCAATGTATGGCCTTTCACCCCACAATTCTGTTTACATTGCAACCTACATTAGGCCACGCATTCAATAATAAAAACATGTTATTTTAAGATATATTGATAAGTACACTATTGACTTGCGTGTGCTAACTGTAACTCTAACTTACTTACCTACACTACAAGTAGACTATGGGAACTTAGCAAAGATTTATTCTTTAAACCCCAACAACTAACTGCAAGACTGAAACTACAAAGTGTTGGTTGCTAACTAACTCTTCTATGCTAGAGACCTTTAGGTACTTAAAAGATGGTAAACAATCTTGATTATGTCTTTTTATTGAAATACTCATTCTAAAAATGAAAAACGTTACAATATACAATTCAATTATGAAAGTAAATTATTGTTTCGTACATAAATTGTAAAATGTAAAGATTTTGATTTATAAAGTGTATGTTTAAATAAAAAGACACGTCAAGATTGTTTACCATCTTTTAAGTACCTAAAGGTCTCTAGTATAGGTAAATTAAAAAGTGTATTTCATGAATATGTCCCTGAACTGAATAATGATGTAATCTTCTTTTCTTCCAATTTGTTCATAAAAGACCTATACCTTATTTGTTTAGGTAGTTAAAACAATATAAACAATCTTGACGTGTCTTTTTATTTAAACATACACTTTATAAATCGACATTTTTAGACTGTGTATTTCAACAAAAAGACATGTCAAGATTGTTTACATTGTTTTAACTACCTAAACAGTTAAGGTATAGACGGGCATTCCATGACCAAATTGTGGATGTTATAGAAACTGGTCATGTCAACCAATGTCCGTAACCAATGTGACTTTATGTATGTATGTGTATAAAAAACCTGAGACCTGTGTTCTCTCGTGCAAAAGGTTGTGGGGAATCTCAGACTCACTCTGTTTACCTTAACGGCTTAACACTGCAGAAAGTCACTCAATTTAAATATCTAGGGCATGTGGTTAAAGAGTGAAGTGATGACTCTGACATAGAGAGAGAACGCAGGGCATTGTCTGTAAGGGGAAGACCTGTGTTCTCTTGTGCAAAAGGTTGTGGGTTTGAATCTCAGACTCACACCTAAATTTTTCGGATTAAATGTTCGAAATTGAATTTGATATTAAGTATATTAACCATGACCAATTCGGTGAAGCCAAATGTAAGGAGACCTGTGACCTGTACATAGAAATTGAATGTTGCATGTAAAGTACCCAATTCACAATGGACCTATACTAGAGACCGATAGGTACTTAAAAGATGGTAAACAATCTTGACGTGTCTTTTTATTTTAACATACACTTTATAAATCAAAATCTTTACATTTTACAATTTAGGTATGAAAAAATAATTTACTTTCATAATTGAATTGTATATTGTAACGATTTTAATTTTTAGACTGTGTATTTCAATAAAAAGACATGTTAAGATTGTTTACCATCTTTTAAGTACCTATCGGTCTATAGTATAAGAACTACAGCCCAAACCCTGTCAGAGAGGAAATTTTATTATCTTATTAATAGAACTGTTGGATTTTAGAACATAAGACAATTTTTTTTATCATAGAAATGGAACTGTTCATTCCTACATAAATAATAAAAGGTATGTTCTTTGTGACACATTTCAAAACTTTAATTTATCTTTTCAGTATGGGCCCAGCGCACACCCACCATATCTCACATAACGCAAGAGCAGATCCGTGACATCGGTAGCCAGGTCGACTTGGACTGTTCCGTGCACTATGGACAGGACTATCCCGTGCTATGGGTGAGTTATTAATACATATCCAGTGTTACAAAATGGGGTAGGTAGAGCGCACAAATTAATCACTATTTTTTAGGTTTAAAGCCACTTTTAGCATAGTTTTTAGGTCAAAAAATAGATAAAAGAAGTGTAATAGTGACAGGTTGTTAGCCAGTCATCATCATCATAGCTGGTCTTTCATCTATGTATAAACCTAACAGACATACATACAATCACGCCTATGTTCCAGAATGGGGTAGGCAGAGCACACAAAATATGACATAGACAAAACTATGATTATGACTATTCACACTTAGCTGCCACTTCTAGCATAATTTTAGGTTTGAAAACAGATGGAAGAGATAGTATTATAGTGACAGGTTGCTAGCCTATCACCTTAAGCATACCTAAACCTATTTCCTTAGTCGCCTCGTACGACATCCACGGAAGAAATGTAGAATTGTTATTCTATCCCAACACCACCTACCTAAACACTAAACCTAACATGCTAAATGTGGCTACAAGACGTGAAATAGTCATAATTTTGACTATGTAAAGTTTTTTATGTCCTACCTACCTCATTAGGGAATCCATCCATTAGGGAATACAGGCTGATGTTTTTTTACATACATACATACATATCCTCACGCCTGTATTCCCGAGACGGGTAGGCAGAGCACATGAATTCAACAATCCAGTGCCACGTTTAGCTATTTCAGGGTAATCAGATGGTTAAACGTGATATTGCAGTGACAGGTTGCAAGCCCAGCTTATTTTTCAGTATAGTGGTCTCATAGTAGTTAAAGTTCAAAGATAGCCCTAAAAATAAACAAAGTGCCTTATAATGCCACAATAACTGACTCATACATCTATAAATGTAACCGAACCATTATCAAAATTCAATAGTGTAATTTGTGTCCCCCATATTATAGTGAGTCACCCATCACTGACTATGGGGGCACTGCCTTGTAATACACTTAAGTGTGTTTGCTTAGTAAAATGGTTGAATTATTATCGTTTTATGTCTTTGGGGCTAAGGTAAATGTCCCAGTGTACGACTCTAGTGGTCGGTAAGAAAGTTTGAAAGATTTTAAATGGGGTTACGTTAAAAAGCGATGCGCGGAATAGGTTGAAGCTACTCAAAAAGAACTTGTTACAAACTGAAATTAGTAACGAGTTGCTTGAGCGTCACCTCCAATGCAATTTAATTGAAGTTCGCACACCAAGCGACTAGTCACCAACTGGTTACTAAACTGATCACGATATACGCGGTTTGCCAATACACCAATACGTATCGGCGCAATATCGTAAAAAAAAAATTATTTTAGGCACTGGTCCCATATGGTGTTAGTTTACATTACATACATAGCATAACTTATAAATTTATAATCAAAGTACTTATCCAACTTTTAATTAAATAATTTTAAGGACAAAAATTTTTTTAGCCTCTGAGATTTGAGCTAAAATTCACTTCTAACAACAAAGTCAAATTGGCAACACTGGGGGAAACTGAGTATAGTTTCGTCGCGTATGAGTAGCGTGTGCGAGGTACCGTTACTAACTGGTTTATAATTGTAATTACTAATCAATTCCATCACTTTTGAGTAGCTCCATGTATTGTGAAAAAGGCCTTATTGTAATGTTTTAAACTTTCGCGATTCTTACTCATATTTATATGTACGCGGGACTTAATCAGCTTTGCAGCGACTGTGGTCACGAGTTGACTCGTCGCGGCCGAAACGTCGAGAAGGTAAATAAAATTGTGATTAAGTCCCGAATACCTACATATAAATAAAGGCCTTATTGTCTTTGACTTGATATTACCTGATTTTGTGGGGTCCTATCACGTCGAAACCAGGACACCAACTAAGATAACCACAGAAAATATGTAGTGGGAGTCATCATTACTGAGATAGTATGTCCATGATACCGGTTGCAAAAGATACATTTCAATAGCGAACAATTCAGGAAATCATTACTTTAAGTGGTCATTACTGGTAATGGCTAAATGCGTTAAAAATTACATACATACATCACGTCTCTATTCCCAAATGGTGTAGGCAGAGCACTCGAAACGCTACATAGACACTACCATGACTATTTCACGTTTCGTGGCCACTTCTACAATATTTTATAGGTTTTGAGTTGGCAGGAACAATAATGACAGGTTGTTAGCCTTTTGCCTAAAATATTAACCTATTTATTTAGTCGCCTCTTACGACATCCACGGAAGAAATGGAGAGGTGTTATTCTATACCGACACCACACAGGAAAACAAGGGTGATTTTGGAAATAGCTTCTTAAAAATCAAATTACACGGAATTGTTAGTACTTATGTCGTTTAAATGCGGTTTTTGATAGCAAGTCGTGATAGTGCTTGCTGCCTCATTCAGCCACTAACGTCAGTAGACAGTAGGTATAATAGCACAATGGTTGTGTAATTCTACAATCGTCCACCTCTTCCTACCTGGGGTGTGGTTCTGAATTTATTATCGTTTAAGTAGGTTCACTTGGTCCACATTCCCATTTCGTTCACATTCCTACTTCGTCCAAAATCCCACTTCGTCCGCAATCAATTCCCATTTTGTCCACTTCCCATTTTGTCAGCATTCCCATTTCGCCCACTTCCTATTTTGTCAAGATTCCTATTTCGTCCATATTCCTACTTTGTCCAAAATCCCATTTCGTCCGCAACCAATTCGTCAGCATTCTCATTTGGTCCACATTCCCAGTTCGTCCACATTCCCAGTTCGTCCACATTCCCATTTCGTTCACATTCCCAAGACACCCACAGCCACAAAGATTTCTAAAAGTTTGCTCTATGAACATACTAAAAGTCCTTGAGGGTGGTGGTGAGCGAAAACCGCATTGGCTAGAAATGTTGACGAACTGGGAATATGGACGAAATGGGAATGTTGACGAAGTGGAAAGAGGACGAAGTGGGAATTTGGACGAAGTGGGAATATGGACGAAATGGCAATGTTGACTAAGTGGGACTTTGGACGAAGTGGGAATATGGACGAAATGGGAATGTGGACGAAGTGGAAAGAGGACGAAGTGGGAATTTGGACGAAGTGGGAATATGGACGAAATGGGAATGTTGACTAAGTGGGACTTTGGACGATGTGGGAATATGGACGAAATGGGAATGTTGACGAAGTGAACCTAAACGTTTGTGTTAGACTAGGCAGCCTCTTCATTTCTTCCGTGGATGTCGTAAGAGGCGACTAAGTACTAAGGGGTTTAGGTATGTCTTAGGCGACAGGCTAGCACCTGTCACTATTCTACCTCTTCCATCTTCGCAAACCTAAAACTATGCTAGAAATGGCTGCGAAGCGTGATTTAGTCATTATTGTGGTTTTGTCTATGTCACGTTTCGTGTGCTCTGCCTATTCCATTTGGGAACACAGGCGTGATTGTGTGTATCTAAATATATAAAAGGAGAAACTGACTGACTGACTGACAGATCGACGCACAGCCTAAACGGCTAAACGTAGGCACTTGAAATTTGGAAGGGACGTAGCTTAGATTCCGTAGAGGTGCACTAAGAAAGGAATTCCCGAAATTCCCACGGGAACGGGAATTAGCGGGAAAATCCCGTTGTATGAAAAATC
>BHDV01006900.1:297381-324012 GCA_005406045.1 Adoxophyes honmai
TCCTGCAAACTTAAAAGCTAAATAATTATGGTCGCGCCCGCCCCGCTCGCGCTCGTCGCTGCGGCCGCGCTGTTCGCGGGGCACGGTAGAAGGTAGGCCATTACTAGTGATCGGCGATCGGAAGCATTTTAAGTCACTTTGACGTTTAACACCATGAATAGTAATGTAATGACTAATATGGATAAGTCAGTGTTGCTTAAAATAAAACCACTTTTATAAAAAGGTAACTAGATCGAGTTCAATAGATTTTAATGTACAAAATAATTACAGACACGTGAATGAGACAACTAAGGTAAATATACCAATGCTCGACGCCTCAACGCCCAGTAGATGACACCCATCTGTCACCTTTCTTACTATGACATAAGGTTGCAAGTGTCATCTATTGGGTCAGTGTAGAGCACATGGACGTTTAACTTACAAGACATTAAGATGACGTAAACTCATTCGTTCGATAGATAATTATAAGTGGCCTATGCTTCATAATCATATTTATAGGTAATAGAAATGTTAAAATAAACGTAGAATATGAATAGTCTTGTCCATGTAATAATTTCGTCAACAATTTGACATAAAATGCTTCCGATCACCGATCTCTAGCCATTACAGAATAAAAAACAGTCCGTTTGGTAGATTACTGAAAAATATTGTACACGTATTTTGACAAACAAAGAAGACGCCTAGAAGGTAAATACTTTAACCTATTTCTTGTTACGACATCCACGGAAGAAATCGAGAGATGTTATGCTACACCAACACGAGTATGTTTTAGGCGACAGGCTAGCAACTAGTCGCTATTTTTCCTGCAAACTTAAAAGCTAAATAATTATGGTCGCGCCCGCCCCGCTCGCGCTCGTCGCTGCGGCCGCGCTGTTCGCGGGACACGGTAGAAGGTAGGCCATTACAGAATAAAAAATGTCCGTTTGGTAGATTACTGGAAAATATGTTTTTTCTTTCATTCGACAAACGAGAACTCCCGTGTGTCGGGTTTAGAATAACGCTAGTCCATTTTTTCCGTCGATGTCGTAAGAGGTGACTAAGGAAATAGGTTAAGATATATTGTAGGCGACAGGCTAGCAACCAGTCACTATTATACTTATCGAAAAAAAAAAACCATTTTTTAGGTCACGAAACTTGAAATTGTCTTAATTTTGTCTATGTAGGATTTCGTGTACTCTGGCGTCCCCGGTTGGGAATACAGACGCAATGTATGTATGTAGAAATGACGAGGATACAGTGCTCTAAAGTTTCGTGTGACGTCACTACGTTATACTATCTTTACTACGGCGTGACGTCACAAGTTTGTTGGTATACCTTTGTCGATGTTTAATTATTTGATAAACCAAAAAACACGTGTCTCATATTTTTCCATAATCTAACTAACGGACTAATATTAGTATGATATATTTTTAATCTAGTCTACATCCCTATTATTTTAAATGTTTGTGCATACCTATTTGATATTTGATGTGTTTACGCATGATTATTTTGTCATTTTTCTAGTTGCTGATTATGCAGTATTTTAAAAATTGTTTACGTGGTATTATAGTGTGTAATGTGCTTAAATGTTTTGTATGTAATGGTAAAATAGAATGTGTTATTAAGAAATAAAAGAAAACTCTTTGATTTTATGCGAATTTGATGCTTTAAATAAAAATACACAATTTTTTTTTCGATGTTACTCGTAATTCTGTATACAAAATCGATAAAAAAATCCCTATTTGATAAAAGTTACCAGCAACGTTTTTGAAAGACGCTCAAAAATACGAGATCCCGTGAGATTGGGATAGCACTGCCTATTTGAAACACCCTGTATGCGTCTAAATAGTTTGATTTACCCTTTTTTTTCAGAATCGCCCGTCCCGGATATTAACTACCCCGGGCTGCGGCCCGACCCCCTCATGTACGGTAAATACAACGCAGCGAACATACACACAAACACACACATATCTGTACTTATATACCTGATGTACATTATAATTAACTAAGAACTATTTCTGTGCATTCATACGTCGTTTTCGCTGGGCACTAACAAATCCTCCAAAGAACACTTTTGAGAGAACATGTTTGGTGTGGGAATTATGCCTACGAGTTCAGAGCATCTGAGAGGTTGTGTTTATATAACATAGATACTCACACTTGTGTTCCCAAAAGAGGTAGGCATATTCAAAAGCAAGACTTTTACGTTTGGCAGCCACTTTTAGCATGATATTAGGTGAAGGTTACTAAGTTGTCACTTAAAGGATCACTTAACATATTTCCTTATTCGCTTCTTACGATGGAGAAATGGAGAGGCGTTATTTAAAACCCAATTGCTAGAGGTGGTTACAAAGCGTGAAATAGTCATGATTTTGACTAGCGTTTCGTATGCTCTGCCTACCCCATTTTAGAACACAGGCGTGCATGTATGTTGTTAAATTACGAAGTAGGCATAAACCTTGCTCAATATGAGTATCCAATCTGTTATATGCTGTCATAATCTTTGAGTACAGTCATCACTTTTGCTCCCGCAATAACGAAGTACGATGTTTGCTATATGCACAAAATATATAGCGCGGTAGTTTAAGATCGTTCGGCGAAACTAGTGGGGGTAATCGGCGCATCGGGGGCACAGGGCTGAGAGGCTGGTCTACCAATAACGCGCGCTAAACATGTTAAGATATTTGTATCTGAACGGTATCAATATCGCTCACTATACAATTCAAAGAGCGCACAGTGCAGATAACTTATATTTTACCGTCAAGTATCTGTTGGCACCTACTTAAGGCATTTATTCACAGATAAGATATTATGGTATCTGTTTAGACACTTCTCTCGCTTCTCAGATACCGAATACACCTAAATATACTGCGCATATCCTTTCTACTTTTGCCGAGCGATCTCAACTCAACTGTGTACGATTTTTAATCTAAAATTTAAAACCAAGTGCACACTGAAATTGCACAAATTGAAACACCAATAACTGTGCCATTTACAGAGAAATTAATGAACTTTTTAATGAATTAGGCAGCTCTTTTCGAATTCTGAATCTGTCATGTGTTCTGTATCCATTTTCCGAGACATCTAATTTTGTAAAATCTTTCTTGTAATTCGAATTAGACAGGCCAGAAAAACCTTTGGTTAGTATGGATACTTTGCCTTTGCCTCGTCTCGATTAAAAGTAAACATAATACCACAGATAGTAATATAGTGGACAGTGTCAATCCATACCACCGTACATTTTAAGGATAGTCAGTGTAAGCCTTAAAAAGAAATCAATACTTAAGCAAACAGTGTACTTGAATAGCAAATGCATTCGTCTCGACGTCTTTACATATACGACAGACCCACTAGAGTACTAATGTAATTTTGGTTGTTCGGAGACGATTCCGGCAAACCATCGAGGCGATCGCTGTGCTCTTATTGGCCGGCCTAAGATCGCGCGTAACGCTAGGGCCTTTTTCTCTACGGTTATTGGCTCTGTACAGTTTCTGTGACAGGGACGGTGACGTTAGTAAGTGACAAGCCATTAACTTTTTGCGGGCCTGGGTGGCCAACATTGTTTAGTGGGTCTGTCCTGTGCCTTTAGTTAAAAATTATTGTCTTATAGAATTTTTAAAGCAACGGATGTTTCGGATTGTGGATGTTCCATGGATCATTTTTGTAACCGCGATTTAAAATGGCAGACTATCGAAATAGAAACTAGATTTTAACGTCGAGAGAAATAGTTGTGAGCCAAAACTGCCTAGATTATAGTGTAGTATTTTTATAGAAATAAACATAACAAATGACTTGACGCGGTTGTGACGTTTTGCTTAGATAATGAGGCAAAATAAATGAATAAAATCACAACCTCGAACCTCCCTCAACTGTTTGACAGTTGTATACTTTTTCACAGTTGAGGACGCAGGCAAAGGGAGTAATGCCATACAGCCACCTACAGTAATTGTTGTGAACTATAAAAAACTAACAAAACTGAGAACACGCAGAAAAATCACTGCCGCGAAGAAAATATCCTTATTACGCACGATTTGTAACCACGACAACTGCTTTTTGAGAGCTGCTTTAAATCTATGTTTTATCAGTTTGATTTCTGGCAAAACGTCACAACGTTTTCAGAGAATCTTAAGTATGTATGTAGTAATTGCTATAGGCAGCTTACGAACTAAGTCGATTTACTTTAAATAACCTATAAACATTTCGAGTTAGTACCACAGAAGTATTAAATAGAAATGGCATTAAACAACACTTTCTGACGTCTCTAGTTAGACAGTGACAGGTATACCCTACCTCGCGCGTCTCTACTCGCGCCTTGCTGTGCTAAACCGACTGGGTGTATTAAATTAGGAAATGCTCAACATTGAAGAAATACGCGCACAACTGACACCTTGTTTTGACAGCAATTGACAGATGACATTAATGACGTCTTCAATGTTACTATTGCCAGTTGAAATAACTGGTTCCAATTATTTTTTTAGAGACTTCTAGCACCACCTATTGTTGAGTTGTAGAACTTCTACAAAAAGTCATCTACGTTAACTGTCAAAATGTCGCACTGACGAAATTTCCAAGTTCAGCTGCATAAATACAACTTCCAGCTTCCTCTCTGTGGACTTCGGTCCCCAGGCATAACATCTGCCTGGAGAGAGATCTCTTTTTTGGAGTCTTAGGCATTTATTTTCTTGTTCAATCTCCACAGACATGCCATATCTACTTAATATGTTATCTGTTACTACCAACATCGCACAGTCCTCTAATCGGTCACCCGCCTCGTACAAAATTATTTATGTGACTGTTTCACAATAAAAGGCAATAATATACGAGAGCAGTTTTATAAATAATCACAAGTATTTTAATGCCTAATTATGTACAGTCACATACATAACTTTATCTACATTCATATAATAATTTTGACAATACATAATTTTAAAGAAAAAAAAATGGTTGCCTGTAAAGTCGGTTTTACGGGCGAAGATTTTACGTGACAACGTCTTTTTCTCGGTAGAATATTTATTGATTTAAGACGTTGTCACGTCAACTCCCAATCGTGACAGCTGTCCATGTCTGCGTTTGACGTCTCACATGATACCATAGAGGCTTCGCACTATCGAAGCGCCACCTCCTTAACACTGCGGGCCTCTCTCTCGTTCGGTGACGTCATCGTAACGTTACCGAGCGTTACACTTTTTCATAAGTGACTCCCAGCCGCAACCTAATTTAAGACGTTGTCACGTCAAAAAAAAACCGACTTCAAATTAGCAATATTTTGAAAGTATTCTGTATACTGAATGTAAAATCTTGACTTCATCAAAAAATTACCGAAAACGCCATACATCTCCATATAAAATTTCAAGAGTTCCCTCGATTTCTCCAAGATTCCATCATCAGATCCTGGTTTCGTGCCAATGGGACCAATTTCGTGTTATACCCTTTCGATTAAAAAAAAAAATTTTGAAAAACGGTCCACGGGTCTCCGAGTTTTCGCGTAACATACACAAAAAACATTAAAAAAAAAAAAAAGGTCGAATTGAGAACCTCCTCCTTTTTTTGAAGGCGGTTAAAAATGACGGAAACTCGAATTTCACAAACAATTGCGCATCGGCGTCACGCGCATCCATTTTGAAATCATTCGTTTTCTTCGTTCAAACATTCACTTGTTTTATAAATTTTCAATTTAGGATACAGATTTCTTAATATAGGCTGTTACTAACATTTGAACGCTTAGTAACGTTGTATGAATGTAGATACAAAATTAAAGACAAATCTGACGTGCGCTCGACTGATAATATAGTACACGCATTTGGGCAAGCTTTTTATAGGAAGATAGTATAGGTGGATTATTTTAAGCTGACATGAATGGAATGAACGAAATCGATTCTCATTCGGTCTTTGTTTTAGTCAATATGTATGCTTATAGGTGAAAAACTTAAGTAGTCACCTGTATGTAGTTGTGTACGATTTGCAATGAACGAAGCAGAAAATACTAAGATAATTACCTGATATTGACAACTATTTATATTTTATCGTGACAGTCGTGTCATTCATAAGTGGACAGGAATAATCAAACTTGAAAGATAAACAAATAATGAGTTTGCAAACCATACGATATATAACAAATTTTAAAAATAGAATGTTTATTCGCACACGTTACGTTCACATACAACTGGCGACTTACTTAAGTTTTTCACCTATAACTCCATATAAATGTAAAATCAATAGAACTCCACTAGAAATGTCATTGTGACTTACCATACTAACTACTAATCAATGCAATATGAAACTTATTATGAACAGGTTGAGAGAATTATTTTAGAGTGTAAAGTTTCTATACACGGCAGCTTAAATAATTCATCTATTTATAAATAAGTAAGGATAATAAGAAGTTAGTGAATCAACTTTTTAACATTTGGTTTCGATTCTACCTTGGTAAGGCAGCTACGATTATTGGCACAAATGCACATGTTCAAAACTTTGCCGAACGACGCGTTCACACTAGACTAGGGATGGCGAACCAATGGCACATGTGCCATCCTTGGTACGCAGCAAAGTAGTTCAGGCACGTCGAATGATACAGACGAATCATAGTAATTTTGGATACAGAGTAGGTATAACTTCCATCTAGTTTTATTTTTGTTATATCATTAAGGCTACTACTACCTTATTACTACTACTACTATCATTAAGCGACGGCCGGATAGCCCAGCGGTTAGAGAACCTGACTGTGAAGCTTAAGGTCCCGGGTTCGATCCCCGGTCGGGGCAGATTTTGTATGATGAATACGAATGTTTGCTTTCGAGTCTTGGATGTTTATCTATATATAAGTAAGTTTATCCGTTGTCTAGTACCCATAACACAGGCATTAAATTGCCTACTTTGGGACTGGTTGATTGGTGTAAAAATTGTCCAGTTATATTCATTTATAAGCCTAAATTATTCGATGGCACGTCATAGCTATAATAATGTTAGTTTCATAAAAAATGGCACGTGTATAGCAAAAGGTTCGCCATCCCTGCACTAGACGGTCGGCCGTGACAACTGTCGCGCGACAGAGTGGCGCGTCGTTACACTGTTGCGATAGCCGCATTTTTTGTTATTATTACTTAGGATGGCCGAATATTGACCGTAAGTATTTTAACCAGTGGTCATTCTCACGCCTGTATTCCCAAGAGGGGTAGGCAGAGCACATGAATTCAAAAATCCAGTGCCACGTTTAGCAATTTCAAGGTAACCAGATGGTTAAACGTGATATTGCAGTGACAGGTTGCTAGCCCTTCGCCCACAATACACTAGCCCTTTCCCAGAGTCGACTCTTACGACACCCACGGGAAGAAATGGGGAGGTGCTATTCTAACCCGGCACCACACGGTCTGAAAACCCCTGTGAAATATTTCCTGAAAATGTTCGTTACTTACCTTGTGAGTGACAAATGCTTCGTCGCTTCTCAGGTCATTGCGCCCTGTGTTTTACCTACCTTACGACCCGTAGGCAAGTCCCGTTAGTCGGCGCGTACGCACTTGCAGTCGTTCGATATTGCGATGCTACGCGGTTTACTAAGAGCCGTAGTACAAAAGACTGGGCTATTTTCAGATTCATGTAATTTCTTTTACATGAAAATTCCGGAAAAAAACTTCACAGGGGTTTTCAGACGTGTATACCCGGCCACTAGTTAAAAAAATTACGGTCAATTTCTTGACCTGTATTTGTAATATTTGTATATTAAAAGAAAGTTGATTCACAGTAATAGTAGATTTTGTACGATAACTTGTGTTTTTTACATAATAGAAGCCCCTTTTTACATCCCATGCATTATTTTGAGATTCACTTTAATGGTGATACGTCTTTTTTGAAACAAGACTTAATTTTAAAGGTTTGTAATTGTGTAACAATTTGAAATATTTTTCTTGCTGTATTTTTATAAGTATTTTTATTTTACCGCAATACTGTTTACATTTTCAAAAGGCATTCCGAAAATTGTATCACACCAATGAACTGTATATTTTGTAATTTTAGTTGTAAGATTCAAATCTCGTTGGCATAGTGTATATTTTGTCTTCTACCCGTACGTATATTTAATCACATAGCGTTTCGTTAAAACTAAATGAACTGACTGAATTAGGTCACGTGGATGATGATTAGTCGGTTCAGGATTATTTGAGTTAGGGGGCGTCCATAAATTACGTGAGGTGTTTAAGGGGGGGAGGGGGTCGAGTCAAATCTCATCTTATCTCACGTTGGAGGGAAGGGGGGGTCACGGCAAATATCACGCAAATTTTTTTCTTGTTTGAAAAAAAAAACTACTTTGGTCCATTTAATAAGGTCTTAAAAACCGACGCGTGGATGGCACTTTATTTCTGACACTAAATGAGTGTATCCGAACGAAGAAAAACTAAAATTATTTTTTAGTAACGTCTTTTACTTTTTTTTTTCTTTTTACAATATCAATCCAACGCGTTTACATAAAGGCCGGCGCTGACTGCCGGCATGGCACGGCAGGTCATGGCAAAGGATTTGTTACTGATATAACTATTTTAAGTCTTATTACTATGAGTTTAGAATTCATGTTACTTTATTTTGATACAACGATGCCGCGGCATGCCACAGCATGCCGAAGCATTCCACGGGTTATTTTACAGGATGCTGCGGCATAACTTGCCGTGCCGTCCCGTGCCATGCCGGCAGTCAGCGCCGGCCTTAAGAAACCCACATTTTGGGAGAGTCAAAAAATTGAAAAAAAACACCTCACATAATTTATGGACGCCCCCTTAGTTATGCTGATATGGTTTCATCTGCTCTTAGTCGATGTTATATTAGTTTATACGTACGGTATACGCAAATGACTAGCCGACTTTAATTCTACTAAGCTCTGTATGTGAAATGAAAATGTGATACAACACTATCGAATGAAGAATCTCTTTCTGTGTAATTTGGACTGCATTATTATTGATTCCATCCATTTAAGACTTTAGTTTTAGTGTTTTTGATGTATTGTGTTTGTAATTTTCACGCCATTTTTGGCGACAACACAACTTTTAGATGCTGCTAGTACGGCGCGAGAACATCCGTCTCTTTCTGGGCTCTCTAGTTAGACAGTGACAGGCATAGTCTCACGCGTTTATCTGCTTCAAACGGGAAAACCTCTATAGCAGAGACTTTTAGGTACTTAAAAAAGGTAAACAACCCCGACAAAGTCAGAAATCACGTAAGGTATGTGTTGCTACATTAAATACGACACTTTCTATTTTTAACCGACTTCAAAAAGAGGAGGTTCTCAATTCGACCTAATTTTATTATTATTTTTTTTTTTTTGTGTGTATGTTACTCGATAGCTCGGAGACCCGTGGACCGATTTTCAAAATTTTTTTTTAATCGATAGGGTATAACTCGAAATTGGTCCCATTGGCACGACACCAGGATCTGATGATGGAATCTTGGAGAAATCGAGGGAACTCTTCAAATTTTATATGGAGATGTACGGCGTTTTCGGTAATTTGTTGATGAAGTCAAGATTTTACATTCAGTAAACAGAATCTTTTCAAAATATTGCTAATTTGAAGTCGGTTTTTTTTTGTTTAAAATTATATTCATTACATTCACCTTGTGATTTTTGAATTTGTCGGGTTGACTTTTGACAGCTCCCGTTTGTTTACCTTTTTTTAAGTACCTAAAAGTACTCTACTATAAGATGTGTTCAATGTTTTAGTCCATTCGCTTAAAAACAGTCGCCTTTGCATTGCGATTTGTGTAACCATAAATGCGTGTGGGTGTAACGACCGTATCTAAGCGAAAGGACTATACTATACACTTTGTTTCTATAATTAACATTGAAACAATTGAGTTGTGTTACTTCTAAGGAAAATGAATTTAGTACCACTCAATTTGTCAGAGGGTTCCCATTTGTTGTGTAGGCAGCTGTTAAATTTGCACTTGTAAGACAGTATTTTAAACATTATAAGGTTTTTCTTATAGTAAAAGTAGAAGACACATCACAAAAAAGCCTTAGTGTTTTGCGATATTTTTGAATCTCTTTACTTTTGTGATTAACTTGTACTGAAAACGTTTTTACAATATTTTAATGTTCATGACAGTCGAACTAAACGTACAGTGTTTTAAAATACCATATGTAGCTTTATTTTTCGTGTGATTTTTTTAAACTTTTTGTAATTTATTGATTTTCTTATCTGTGTACTTTGTATTGAATCTCACAATCTCTGCCTTGTATGTTTAGTGCAAATTTTGTTTTTAATAAAAAATGTATTATGAATGGCTCTTTATTTTACAACAATACTTACTTCCCTATTAATATACTAATGCAAACTGTTTTTCTGTTAAGTTTTTCACGCGTCAACTGCTGTAAACTGTCACAAAATTTAAGTAAAGACATTGTACGAAACATTGTATGGGCTGGGGACTACTTTTCTCTGCAGCTGACTGTACATCGCGGCATCGAAATTTCGAAAACTGGATTATTATACTAAGAAGTTTTAGGGGATGAGTGCCATGAAAGAGCCAGTTTACTGAGCGAAGCGAAAAAACAAACTTTTAATGACAGAAATTATGTATTTTCTTTCTCCATTTATTATTTATTTATTAAACTAGCTAATTCTAAAGGAAAAAACCTTAAATTCAACACAGAAATCAGTGAAATATTTATTCTTTAAAAATGTGTCATTCGGCTCTTTCATAACTTTCAGGTATTGAAAGAGCCACTACATGTTATGAAGGAGCCAGTCTGTATTATAAAACGTAGTTGCAATGTTTATGCAAAAATCCACGACGGAACGGAGCAGGTACATGCATTTAGGGTGAGAGATGTTTGTGTTTGCGTTTTTCCGTTTGTCAGTTTGTCAGTTTGTGCAAAGTAATGTTCCCACCTAGATAGGTTAGAAGATTCTGAACTAATGATCCGATTTTAATGCGGTTTTCCATAACGGGTTTGTGTTTGATGAGTTCGTGTTCTTAGATAGGTGTAATAGTTGTAACTCACTAGGGGGCGCCACAATATTAGTGCAAAGCAGTATTCAATGTTCCCACCTATCTTCTAAACTAATGATCCGATTTTGATACGGTTTTCAATAACGGGTTTGTGTTTGATGAGTTCGTGTTTTTAGATAAGTGTTAGATAGGTGTGTAGATGGAATAGTGACTTTTGGCAATCTCCCCAGTTTTTCCACATTTTGCAGTGTTTCTTCGCTCCTATTAGTTGCAGCGAAATGTTATATAGCCTAAAGCCTTCTTTAATAAATGGTCTATCTAACCCAAATTTATTTTTTCAATTTGAAACAGTAGTTCCTGAGATAAACGCGTTCAAACAAACAAAAAAAGCTTCAAAATCTTAACTATCAGTTTGCTTAAGTTTAAGATTAACTAATTTAGCTAAGTAAGCCCTCGATATATTCAAGGCAAGCGCAGTTTTGTTTATAGACTGACCGTTCTGCAAAAGTTTACTAACTGCTCCTTCAATTACCGGTCGGGTCTATTACGTTTTTTTTTGGACACGAACTTCTCCGTAAAGCAGTATCTGAGTCAAATGATTTTATAATTCACGAAAAACATATAGATTTAATATTATTATAAACTATTGATTTAATTCAAATGCACGGCTATAAAAGAGCCAGCTCTTTCAAGGCAAATTCCCCGGCTCTTTCATAGCTTATTCTTAAAAAAGATATAACCTTCAAAATAACAACATTACCAAAACTTTTTCGGTATGTTTATTATGCAGTTGTAAGGTCAAATATATGCACTAGCTTAATCTACAGTCCATGTACCTATATCTGATTACAATAAAATACTAAAAAACTACAAACATGAAGTAAAATACTTACTTTTTAATACCGAAAACTTTGACTCGATGTACCGGCGGCCGTTGGTGTCGGCGAACTGTGAAATGTTTATGGGTGACGGGAAATCAGTGTTGCCACTTAAAAATAAAATCACCTACCGAATTCGTTCATAAACTACCGAAATAACGCAAGTGGCTCCTTCAAAACCTGGGTCTTTCATGGCACTCCTCCCCTACTTTTAAAATTCGATGATAGATGGCAGCACAATGTCGCAACTCATTTTTTGTAACTTCGAACAAATATTTTCTGAGAAGTAATTTAAGATGTTTTGGAATAAAATACAACAGTAACAATACGTAAACATTTTTATTTCGTTATTTTTAAATCCCTTTAAACATCTTATCCTAACACTGTTTCATACAAATACTTAACACTAAAGCCTATTTTACAGCTCTGATACTAAATTGACAAAAACATATATTATTTTAAATTGCAAAAATCAGGCAACAGCCAATGCCATTTTAGTACCGGAGTTAAAAAATAGGCTTCAGTATGTGCCTACATAAGTTTTAATAACTATATTTACAAAAAAAGGTAATTTTCTTAATAGTTTTTTTTTATTACATCTGTGTAAACGTCACACGAAATTTATTTCACTTTATTTTAATTTTTCGCCCTAAGTACTCCAAAGGAAACCTTTAAGTTTCTTTAAAACACTTGACTATCTCAAATACAGCGTTTCACGCATTAAATTTAAATTTACAAAAATGTTCATTAACACCCTACATTAAAAATATTCTGAGCTACTAAGTATTCTTACACCTCAAAATAAATGCTTACAAAACATAATTTTAAACAGAGTTGATAGTAAAGTATCTAGAATTCAGTCAGAATTTACGCAAATGTTTTTAGCGCCATCTTTTGCCAAGTAGCAGAACTTTGCTCACGCCATCTAGTGATAGAATACAGAACTAACTTAGTGAACTAGAGGCACATTTTGGATTGAAGTTCTGTCTGAATTCTAGAAGATTTACGCGGACTTCTGTATAAAAACACTTACTATTTGAAATAATATTATACAAAATATCCTTACAGACTAATTACACCATTTATTAAATTGTCTGTACTAATATATTTTGGTATAATCCTCCAAACTGACTACACTATTTTACACCAAACCGACGCACTAACGACACATAAAATGTATTTATACATTCATACATCACTCCTGTGTTCCCAAATAGGGTAGGCAGAGCACACGAAACCCTGCATAGACAAAACTACGATTATTTCATGTATCATAGAGTTTTGTAGCATAATTTTTAGATTCCAAGTTAGATAAAAGAGCTATATTAGTGACAGGTTGCTAGCCTGTCGCCTAAAAACGTGCTATTTCAAGCTACAGGATACCATGTCCGTATTACAATACATCTATTTAACGTAAAACCTAAAAAAAAAATACGTGGCTACAAAACGTGGAATAGCTGTGGTCTTGTCCATGTAACGTTTAGTATGCTCTGCCTATCTCCTTTGGGAAAACACCAATCACTATACTGTGTCGGTTTAGGTACTTAAATTAAAGTAAACAAACTTTATGTCAGATTTGACAGGTTAAGAACGTTTTTTTTTACCACCCAACTTTTTTCGGATGTTCAAATAGTTTAGCAAAGGAATCTTCGTAATATTCATTGATCGGATGAACGTTAGTGTTCTAATTCCGATTGTTTCTGGTGTTAGGTAAATTTAGACACTAACAAAATATTTTTTATTGTTTCCTTCCCTTGCTAAACTTTTTGAATATCCGAAAAAAGTTGGGTAGTAAACAAAAAACGCTCTTAACCTGTCAAATCTGACATAAAGTTTGTTTACTTTAATTTAAGTACCTAAACCGACGAAGTATAATCACGTGCTTACGTTGCTTAGTGATCAGCCGCACCGTGATCATGCAGTGATTAGCAATGATCGTCGATTGCAAGGTGATGAGCTGCACGGTGTACTAAATGATAGGTGATTAGCAGCGAGGTGATCCCTGATTGGTTGCTCAGGTGACCAGCCGCGCTGTGATTGGTCCGCTAGTCGCAACTCTTGAAGTGGTTGTGCTCGGTCTACCACAGAATAGACAGAACCGACCACAACATGTAGACTGCTAGCGCACAGAAAAGTAGTCTCACTAACTGATGAAGGTAGTACAGCCTGGAATAGAAACGATAAAGTAGTCAACATTAGGCAAGGGAGGTTCGAAGTAGTTCAGGTATGCGTATGCTCCAGTCGTGTTTATGCCATTATTGTATACATTATATTACGTATAATGTCATCGGAAAATCAAAATTATTATTTTTTTCTAGGGAATTTATAAACTTTTGTAAGATTTCAAAGGACAGACAAATTGTATTATTCACATTCAGGTCACATTTTCGTAAAATTATCACATTAAGTTAGGTTAGGTTAATTTACTCGTAGATTATGTTCGTTTACTTTAGATTCTTAGTGTAGATTAGGTTTTGTAATGTTAGATTAGATTAAAATTTCCAAAAATGTGGGCGTAAATTTGTTTTTATCCATCTTTTAGTTTAGAATCTTACGAAAGTTTATTATCCTAGGAAAATTATCTATAAAGTTACGTATTTTGTTATTCTCCGAAGACATACACAACAGACAAGTTAATAATAGATGGCGTACCTTTTCCACTTTATCCTGGCCTGCGGCAGCGTGTCATCGCTCTCCTTGAACAGATACCTCCGTATACCCATCAGGTAGTCCTTGAAGTACGCCTCCCAGCTCACCTCCGCCATGCTGAACGGGAATAACTGAAAACAAAAACATTTTGTAGCGACTCTAGCGCCACCTATTGTCTAGTAGCAGAACTTCTACAATCGTCAACAACTGTCTAAGTTCTACAACGCACTGGTGAAATTTCGAAGATCGGTAGCATAATTACAACTATTAATTATTATATTATAAAGTGTTTAACGACTTCAACATTTTTCACATTTTTGTGTTATTTTGACATTTGTGTTGTTAAATCTTAATTTTCTCTTTATTTATTTTATGTTCTGACATTGTTGTTGTTTAATGTGCATGTTTTGATTATTTTTAAGGTACCTGGGTCGAATATGGCCACGTTAAGGTTTGACACTAAATATAAAGCACTTGTATAATACTGGAAGTGACGAATCCCTATTTATTCGATAATGTGTTTATTTAGGTAATATATGGCAGGCATAAAAATATCTAGAATATAATAGGTCAGAGTTGGGAGTTCATTTTTTGAAAGTTGGGAAAATGGCCATATTTCCGACAGTGTATGTGAATATGGCCAGGTGATGGGCCATATTAACCGTATGAATTAATTATAGAAGTAATTTCTATACGTAAGGGGTAAGTCCTTTGTACACATGCATAACCCCACGCTTGTATTCCTAAACGGGTTAGACAGATCACAGAAAACTTTACATAGACTAATCTATGACTATTAAGACCTTTTGGGGCCACTTTCAAGTTTGGGCGTAAGGCTGGATATAAATGGTACAATACTAACAGGTTGCTAGCCCGTCGACTACAATATAGCTTACCTAACCCATTTCCTCAGTAACCTCTTGTGACATTCACAGACGAAATGGAGAGGTGTAGTTCTAAACCTCAGACCACACGTGACTTAGTGCGATACATTAAATTAATAAATTATATAAAATGGACAAAAAGAACAAAAAACATTTTTTTTAACTGGTAATTAGTAAACTAGTTCCTCAGGTTGATTTTGATATGTATTGTGGAGTTATATAATATTCTGTAAGGAGAAGGAAATAAATAAAATTGAGAAAGACTGAAAACAAATATCTATATGATTAATATGGCCAGCTGCTGCCGAAACTCAAAAACCAATAAGATTAATATGGCCACATAGTGGCCATATTTGCAGTTGTACTCACATTTCACTTAAAAGTTAAAAAAACAAAAATATATAAAAGTAAGCTTGAAAAAAACATACCCATATAATTTGCGATTAGTAATGACAAAAATAGACTACATAGGTTTAGCTAAAAGTCAACAGAAACCAAAAAAACATTAAAACTTATGTGTGAATATTTGCATCCGTGACACGTGGTTTCTATCAACTGCCATTGCAGAACCATCGTTGCCGCAGGGAAGATGGTGGCGACACCTGAGCATTACTTACACTTAGACGTAACAGTGCATATAAACAAAGTTGTAGATCTCGCTATAGTTATGGCTGTGTAGGGGTATGGCCATATTTTTCGGCTGGCCATATTCGACCCAGGTACCTTATTTAATATCAACAAATTAATTGTAGGTATCTGCCATATACCTAAACTAGATATTAAGTGATTTCCAAAATGAAAAAATGAAACTAATCTAATCAATTTCCAATTCTCTTTATGATCTTCGGTCCCCTGGCATAACATCTGCCTGTAGAGAGATCTCTATTGGAATATTTCCCACATATTTATTTCTTCCTTTTTAACTTTGAGCGATTGATAAATACATACATTAGGGTGTCCCTTACCTATATGGGTGAAAAAAAATTTTTTTGAGATATCGAAATGCATACCCCCTAATTATTTTTAAACTACCGAAACTTAATGAAATACAAAATTTTATCTTAATATGTCAACAGTAACCCGTGCCGACCGAGCGTTGAAGATTTTGAAAATCGCTGTCTTTAACGCTTATCGTTATGTTTGTGTTATAAAATTAAATAAATGGTTTGTATTGTGTAAAAATGATAATCGAGAAGAAAGTTACAAAATAGATATTTATTATTCAAAAGAACTCCACAAAGTTAGCATATATATTTTCTTTTAAGGGTCTCTTTTTTACAGTTTGGGAACAGATTTCTATGCTCTTGTACACAGCGCATAAAAATTGTTCCTGCTCTTCCTTTGCTGTAACTAAACCATGGAAATCTTGCATGAGTTTTACAGCTCTTTCAGCTGTATCATTCACGGCCCTTAAAGAAAGAATCCTTCTTTTTCCCCGCAAACAGGCTATATCTTCTTCCCATGTAGAAACGGGTTTCTTCAAGAAGTTCTTGTCAATGTTTAAATGCGCAAATACTCGTAAATGTGTGCTGTTGACAGACACAAAATAATTCAACAACTTTCTTGCAACAAAAGACAAGATAATATTAGATCAGTTAAATAAGAAAGATATTAAAATTATGTATTTTCATTTAAATTGAATAACTTAATACTGTTTTGTCGCGTTTATTCAATTTCTCTGTCAGGTCAGGTGTAGATATAAATAAAATTTGTGATAAACGCGATAAAACTGTATTAAGTTATTTAATTTAAATGTGCAACAATCGCAATAACATCCGAAAACATTAAGTATTTCCACTAACCATATACCTAAATAATCAGACATATTATGTTATCTTCTTTCGATGCAATGTATCTTTACAGAATTATAAAAACTATCTCTTTGTAAGTTCGCTACAATAATAATTTGTCTTATTTTGTTCATCTACTTCATCATCAAAGAGTGATAAAATAGCTATTTCTTCTGATAAATACCAAAGACGTTGACTACTCGGAGATTTTCTAAAGACTTTTTAAAAAGCACAAATCTTGATTTGGTGCCTTGACCGCCATACTACATCCAAGCCGGGATTTTACATAAAGAACTGCAAGGAATAAACAAATATGTTGCAGACCTCGTTTATCTTTGGCGCTAAATATAAACTGAGATTGCAACAAACGTATTTTCAATGAGTAAATGGCTCTAGCCATCCACCTGGCTTGATGCATTGTTCCAGGGGGTCTTATTTTAATATTTTTCTTGTTATCTCCTCCTAAGAAGATAATAAATAGTTCAATTAGTTCTCGATAATTATCACGCACAATATATTTTTGCAGTTCTTCATGATAAAATGTCAACAATTCGTCAATCGTTGTTTTAGAAAAAAGTTGTGTGACGACGTCGGTGTACACTTCAATAGTTCAATAGCAGCAGATTTAATAGTCTTCCAGTTGTCTCTAAACTTTTTGAACATCGGGATGTCGGGGCTATTTGTGATTTGATGGATTTTTGGTTAAAATAAACATTTTAAAACCGGTTCGTAAACGTGATTGCGGCAAGCAAAGGTGTAATAATTCCCTGTCTAGTTTTTGTTCCAAAAGTTCTTACACAAGCTCCTTTCAGTCACCCCGTATTAGATGCGGTTGTGTCACAACACATTATTTGTACTTTATCCTCGATGTTTCAGTCATGAAGTTCAGTTCATCAGCATTAAAACAATATGATAATCACAAGAATTACTGTAAACAACTGACAAATACGACAAAAGCGCGCCGCTAGTTCGGCGTTACTTGTATGAAAATGTTTCGATGCAAGTCGGCACGGGTTATCGTTCTCCAAATGAGGTAAAAAAAGTGTTTTCGAGTGTTTTAGAGACAAATGAACAAAATTAAGACGTATGCGTTAAAAAATAAAAACTTTGAAAAATAAGGGACACCCTAACATACATACATACATATTCTCACGCCTGTATTCCCATAGATTGATAAACATTTGCAATTACATAGTTCTATATAAAAAACTAAACAAAAACTATAATTTTACCTGTTTATCCCGTTCGCTGGTGCTGTCCCACATTTCTCTAATATTCCGGTTGCAGAACTGGATTTCCCGTGTGCAGAAATATGACAAGACCGATGAGAATTTGTGAATTTTTCTGTACACTTTCAGCATTCTGCAAAAAATAAAAACAAATAGTTTTAAGCCTTATCATACTAAATAAGCTTAACAACAAAAAAAAAAAAATTGATACAATTTTTTGCCTGACTGTACTTTTTGTCAACTATACTTCATTGTCATCCACCCTAGATTATGTGCATCAGATTTCAAGTCAATCAAACCAGCCGTTGAAGAGTTCCCTCCATCGGAGACAGTCCCGGCTGGGCCACCTGAAGTCCACCACCGGAATATTGTATTGTTATCCAAGTTACGTAGGTATACCAAGTTTCAGCTCAATCGGTGTTTTGGAAATGGTTCATATCTTCCTTGCAAGATTTGTAAACATACAAACAATAATATAATAAAAGTTCAAGAGGTCAACTTACTTTGGTTTCCTTCCCAAACACACCGCCAGACCATCGACGAGGGCCCCCGGAAGCAGGTGAAGTAGCAGAATGTATAGCTGATTCATCAGCGCTGATCTATGTAGCGTGAGGGAGACGTACCTGTGACAGACATACATACAAGTGTCAAACAACTAAGTAAACACTTGGTAAAAAAGAACACGAAATAATATAAAAATACTTATAATTACAAGTAAGATGGTGAGAAAATATAAGTAATGGTCGAGGGATCTCTTACAGCAGTGCTTTAAGAGACACACAGGAAAAAATGTACCGATATAATAGAGAGGTTACAACATACGTACGTTCACGAAATGCTACTGAAAAAAAAGAAATATGTATATTGAGATAAATAGTAAGATAAATACAGAAAGAAAATTTTTAGTAAACAAATATCATATAAATGAAATAAATACAGTAATTATAGAAGCTATAAATGCATATAAAAATATATATAGAGCTTCTTAAATACCCAAATTGAAATAATTGAAGTTATTTATACCTACGATTCTACAAAATTAGGCATTGGAATACGCTTGAATATTTATGAAATTTAATTTTATAAGCTCATTTCATAAACCACACCCATAATATTATGTAAAAGTCACATAAATATAAATATCCATTATTATACTACAGTCACGCAAATAGCTATTATTACGCTACAATCACATAAGTAACTATAAAAAACATGAGAAACAAGTGCCTATAACAATCTTAATGTAAAGGACTTATTTACCACACGGCGTTAGAGAAGGGGTTATTGTCAATGGCGCTCAGGTTATGTCGCATAAACTCTCCCCAGGTTATCCTGTTCTCTGCGGAGCTGACGTAGTTGAAGATAGGCGGCTCGGGTGGCGGCGGACTGTGAAAAAAGGCTAATGATGAAGGGTCTGGCTTCAGTGTTGGGCTAAATGTAATCGAAGAACAATTAATTATTAAAAATAAAATGACTGTAGATTATTATTTGTTGTGAGAGATTCGATTAATTTTGTCGCTGCTGTTTGTAATCGATTAATCAGTTTTTCTTCCACTATGTCAGTTTTGGAATAAAACACGTAGGTATAAATTATTAACAGAAACAGAACGTAAGAAAGAGAGGCTATATTAGGAGTACCCGAGCGGAGCCGTCGAGCGTGTGTGACGAGAGTGAGGAATGTGAAGCGAGAGAAATATGCCAGAATAGGAGCGAATGGCGCTCAGTTGTCTCTGCCTACCCCACTGAGAATGGGGCATGACGTTTACGTATGTATATATGTATGTTATTAGTGAGCGGTACAGTATTACCGAACTAAGAATGCCTCTGGATATACCTGCGCTGTAGAAGAGTTTTGTGACTCGGGAAACTTCGATCTACCAATGATTAAAAAGATTTTTTCGCGCGCTGAACACCCGAGTTTTGATTGGTTATTGATTGATGTCTCAGACAGATGACTCAAGACAGATTTCCAGGCTCGCGCAACTAGGAGTCCTGACTCTTAAAATGTTCGGCTACTCTCGGATATCATTGTGCGCTTCTCGGCGCAGACGGAGCCGATCGGACTTATTTTCTTGGGAAAACTGTACCTCTGTTTGTAGGCCTTGTGCACATTAGCAGCCGACACCATAAGACAGTTGACCACCATATCGACAGGCACTATATCCGCCGTCACCGCCTCGTCGCATTGCAGAGTCCGGAGGATTCCCGTCACTGTAAACACAATGCAATAAGTATTATTACTACAGAATAGACACTGGACAGAAAGCAATAATAACAAAATAAACAGAGGTTCTCCATTTCTTCCGTGGATGTCGTGGTCTAAGGACATAGGTTAAGGTACATTTAAACCTAAGAAATAAATGCTAGAAGTGGCCATAAAATGTGAAATAATAATCGTTTTGTCTATGTAGCGTTTTGTGTGCTCTGCCTACCCCATTTGGGAATACACGCGTGACTGTATGTGTGTATGTACAGTCAAAGAAATTGATACTCGTGCCACTTTGCACCTTTTCATAGTGAGTTTCATATTGCTTTGATTAGTAGAAAGTATGGGATGTCACAGTGACATTTCTTGTGAAAAGGTACAAAGTGGCACAGTAATCAATTTCCTTGACTGTACACAGAGGTTCGCAATGTCCAAAGTCCGCGCCATTTTGCAGTCCCGCGTAACGCGGGATCCGCGGGAATTGCGGGACTGAAAAAAGCGTGCATGTGATGTGATGTCCTTTGGAAACATTTTCAGTTAAAATTATAAGCTGACAAACTTAATAATTAAGTAATTATTTGTCAGTTTAAAATGTGTTTTTTTTTTTGGGTCCTTTATTTATTTCCTCGTGAATTAGTTAAAACGATTTGGTTTTTTATTCAGAATCTGTTTTTTGTGAAAAAAAAACGGTATATACAGTGGTGGACAGATAATTAGAAACACTCCATACAATCACGTAAACAACTAATATGAACTACCGGTAGTAGTCAAATAAACATAAATAAGGCATAATTAATTATGCAGTAATGTAGCCACAACATTAAAATATGTATACAATGAAAAAAAAAACAACAGAATTTTATAAATTTGCTATAAAGTTAGTTTATGTATTGGTAACTTGAATTTCCGTTACTGGCCGTTTGGACACATAATTAGAAACAGGGTCACAAACATACTTTTTTGTTTTGTATAATTAAAAAAACCTTTTTATTACAATTGTGGTGGCAATTACAGATCACCTTCAGGTTGGTCAGCAGTAAATTGTGTTCAAAATGGGAATAAAATAGAAGTTATGAGGCATCAACTCGCTAAGTAATTGTAAAGCCGCATTTGGACCGAAAGGGGACATTCAAAATAATCGTCTCACTTAGGATGCACCGTAACGAAGGTATTTCATGCCATCGACCATCGCAAAAGACATGGAACTACTGAAAACCAAATTAGAAACGCACGCCCAAGGAAAACAACGCCCAGAGAAGATTCGCTTATTATACGATAAGGGAATCTTCTCTTGAACAAGACCCGTTTATAGGCTCCAATGAAATTAGAAATGAGGTTTACACATGACATGACCTCAAAAACGTGAAGTGAAGACTAGTACCCAGTCGGTTAGTTGAAGCGAAACTGTTTGAGGGGGTTTCCCGAATGGTCCGGTACCTACAGAAGAACATAGAAATGAGATAATTAATTGCGAAAAAATACAGCAAGTGGACAATATTTCAATACTTAAATAAAAAGTTTTATTTTCAGATGATACTAAAAATAATATGGTGAATTCTGACGGAAAACGCTACATTAAACATTTACCAAACCAAACCATGCTTTCAATAATAAATACACAAAAGTGTGATTAAGAATGATGGAAACATTATGATTTTAGTTTCATCTGAAAGTAAAACTTTTTGTCAATGCCTGAACTGTCAACTTGCTGTATTTTTTCGCAAATAAATATCTCATCTCTCTTTAATACTGTTCTGTAGGATCGGTACCTTTCGGGAAATCCCCCTAAACAGTTTCACTTCAACTAACCGACTAGCTACTAGTATTCACTTCACGTTTCCGGGGTCATATGACTTAAAATTTTCATTTCTAATTTTATTGGAGCCTATGAACGTGTCTTGTTTAGCAAGAGATACGATAAGCAAATCTTCTCTGGGCAATTTTTTCCTTGCGTGTGTCTTTCTAATTTAGTTTTCAGTAGTTCCATGTATTTTGCAATGGATCTGACAGCATTCAAAGTGGTCGACGACTCTTTTCTACGTCCTCTTTTGGTCCAAACACGGACTTACAGTTACTCAGCGAGTTGATACCTTATAACTTTTATTTTTCCCCGTTTTGAACACAATTTATTGCGCAGACCAACCTGAAGGTGATGTGTAATTGCCACCACAAGTGTAATAAAAAGGATTTTTAATTATACAAAACAAAAAAGTATGTTTGTGACCCTGTTTCTAATTATGTGTCCAAACGCCCAGTAACGGAAATTCAAGATACCAACATATAAACTAACTTTACATCAAAATTAAAAAATTCTGTTGTCTTTTTTTTTATTGTATACATATTTTAATATTGTGGCTACATTACTGCATAATTAATTATGCCTTATTTATGTTTATTTTACTACTATCGCTTGTTCATGTGGGTTGTTTACGTAATTGTATGGAGTGTTTCTAATTATCTGTCCACCACTATATTCATAATTTGATTGACCTCACACTTACTAATCATACTTTAACAATGATGAATTAGACTATCTACGTAACTAAAATGTAATTTTAAACAAAAAAAAACCCGACTTCAAATTAGCAATATTTTTAAAGTATTCTGTTTACGGAATGTAAAATCTTGACTTCATCAACAAATTACCGAAAACGCCGTACATCTCCATATAAAATTTGAAGAGTTCCTCGATTTCTCCAAGATTCCATCATCAGATCCTGGTTTCGTGCCAATGGGACCAATTTCGATACCCTTTCGATTAAAAAAAAATATTTGAAAATCGGTCCGCGAGTCTCCGAGATATCGAGTAACATACACAAAAAAAAAAAAAAAAAAATTGGTCGAATTGAGAACCTCCTCCTTTTTTTGAAGTCGGTTAAAAATGGCTTACCAGTGCCAATAGCGACGCCTGTGGGTCCGTACATGTTGTCCAACCAACACACCAAAGGTTCCTTCGCTGTTGAAGTTACTGTAAAAAAAATTGCACATTCTTAAACCCTGATGGTTAAGAGGAGTGTTACGTTCTCTTGCGGTGGGTTTTATTTTAAATTTAAATTAGACTGAGTAGTTCACGTGCCATCGCGAACAGGTATTGGTGAGCCACTTACCTATACAAGTAAGCTGATACGAACCTATAGCTGGTCTGAAGATGCCCAGAGGCAGGTCACCGGCGGCCGCTCGGAGCTCCTTCTCAGCCAGGGCTTTGGTGAAGGTGTATGTGTTAGGCCAAGAGCCTAGAATCCTGGAAAAAACAAAACATACAATTTTACATCCCTTGTGGGGAGGGAGCGTGAAGATTATATGTATATCAAGGTGGTGAAATACAAATAACTTGAAATAATGTGACATGCGATTTTACTTCAAAAAATCATAGTTGGTGTAAAAGTATTATTTTAAATTCAAGGGATGCTCCATGAAAAAATAGTCGAGAGACCCACCTGCCTTGACATCCACTGAATCTAACATAATTTTCGAGTAAGTAGGTACTAACGTATTTAGCTACTCTAAAATTGTGTTAAGCGTGGCTACGAAGAGTCAGGGCTTTGTCTATGTGAATGCTTCGTTCTCTGGCTATTTGGGAACACATTTGTGAAGTTACAACATTCTAACCCATTCTAAAACTTACGTAGGCAGCAGTTTGTTGATCTGCTCGTCTGTCAGTTTGTCGATGGCCCTCTCCAGCTGGTCGCATCTTGCCTCGCACGGGTAGAAGTGCTCCTCCACGCGGTAGAGGTGCGAGTTGGAATAGGCACCCAATACTTGGCACTTGCAACCTTATGTCATAGTAAGACAGGTGACAGATGGGTGTCATCTACTTACTGGGCGTTGAAGCGTCGTTTTACACCTTTTATAACATTCTAATTTACTCTATTGCATTCTAAATACATTCTATTCTAACCCATCCTAAAACTTACGTAGGCAGCATCTTGTTGATCTGCTCGTCTGTCAGTTTGTCGATGGCCCTCTCCAGCTGGTCGCATCGCGCCTCGCAAGGGTAGAAGCGCTCCTCCACGCGGTAGAGGTGCGAGTTCGAGTAGGCCGTCGACACGTGCATAAACACCTGGGGATTTGCTAGTTTTAGTAAAATTTCGTGTTCGATCGACCTTAGATTAGCAAGGCTACAAGATGTGGTGTGGTAGATTGTTATTGTGATTTCCGTTGTGATTGTAACGTTAAGACTCTCTCATCTTATAACACACTTTTTAAATCGAGTTTAGCTCGACATGTTTCGGGCTAATTCGTATGAAGGGCTACGGATTAGCTAGCCCGAAACATGTCGAGCTAAACTCGATTTAAAACGTGAGTTATCCGTACTTATTTTAAAAGATGAGTTGTGATTGTAGTTGAGAACGTGATCGCTGTTAGTGTTTGCACTGGACGTAATTGTGATTACTAAATGTCATGATTATGATTATGATTGGATCGTGACCGTGATTGTTCTGAGATTGTGATTACGACTGTTGTGATTGTGACCGTGATTGTTATTGAGATTGTGATTGCGACTGTTGTGATTGTGACCGTGATTGTGATTGCGACTGTTGTGATTGTGACTGTGATTGTGATTATGATTGTGGCTGTTATAGTGATTGTGATTGTTATTGAGATTGTGATTGCGACTGCGACTCGACTCACGCTGAGGTCCTTCACGTCCCGCGCGAGCCGCAGCAGGTGTAACGGCGCGCGAACATTCGTAGCGAGCGCCGCTCGGAGGTGCTCGTCGAACTTTACCGTAGCGGCTGAGTGGAAGATTATGTTCACCTGCGAAAAGTTTTTAATAGTCATCCTCATCATCAAGCTTATACTTAAACATCCCACTGTACTCTACCTACGGCATCTAAGTTGGCAAGATTTTGAAGTAGAGGGGATAAGTTTGCGGAACGGATTACCATGGAAAAAGCAATGTGAAAACTTAACCGCTTTATGGCCAAAAGTCTGTAGGCCGTAACAGAAGACGTCAATGTCAATAATACTACTGCTGCTGTTGCTGATGCCAATAATGTTAATGATAGGACACGATTTGTGTCTAAAAGTGTGTTTATAGTAGAAGCTGTTGATATTTCCTTAGTCTCCTGTTACTACATCCAAGGGAAAAATTGAGAGGTACAATTGGACACCACACGGAATAAAGTGGAACATGTAAAATATTAAACCAATATTCACCAATAAGGCACCTATAAGGCATGGATGACAGAAGATTTACTAAAGAGATTCATATGGGTGGTCTGAATTTGTATTTTGGGAGGGGAGGGCCCAGAGAACATTGTAGAAAAAGGTCAGGTCAAGAATACCCGGAACCAACGAACATGTATGAAGAGATTGATGAAAGGACACGCTTTGTATCCAAAAGTGTGCTTATCCCTGAAGCTATAGCTCAAAACGTCAAATCCCACCGCTGCTGTTGCTAATACCATTGCTGATGCTGATAAATGAGCTACTGACCTTCTCAGTGAGCATCTGGCGGTCGCTGATGGATTTGTGTCCAAAACTGTACTCATCCCAGAAGCTAAAGCTCAAAACGTCAAATCCTACTGCTGCTGTTGCTAATGCCAATGCTACATACATACATAAATATTCTCACGCCTGTATTCCCAAAAGGGGTAGGCGGATCATTTATGAATTCAATAATCCAGTGCCACGTTCATCAATTTCAGGGTAACCAGATGGTTAAACGTATTGTAGTGACAGGTTGCTAGCCCATCGCCCACAATACACTAGCCCTTTCCCAGGGTCGACTCTAACGACACCCACGGGAAGAAAGGGGGAGGTGCTATTCTAACCCGGCACCAAACGGTAATACCAATGCTGATGAGCTACTGACCTTCTCGGTCAGCATCTGACGATCGCTGATGGAGAGCCCAAGGCCCGCAGCCTCGCAGTCTCCCGGGACCACCACCAACTTGTGCCGGAACTTCGGTACGTCTTCCTTGAGGCGATCAAAAACCTGGAATTTGAAGTAAGTAAGTAAGTAAACACTTTATTGATCAAAAGGAAAGAACACGAAATACAATAATTTTAAACAAAAAAAAACCGACTTCAAATTAGCAATATTTTGAAAAGATTCTGTTTACTGAATGTAAAATCTTG
>BHDV01006900.1:333627-365743 GCA_005406045.1 Adoxophyes honmai
AAAAAAAAAAAGGTAGCTACAATAGAGAAAAGAGAAAAGTAACACGTTCTATCGCCTAAAATATCTGTACCTTTCTAAGTCGCCTCTTACAACGTCCGTGGAAGAAACGAAGAAGTGCGTCTTAATCCAACACAACAAACAATATCGATTGATAAACAATATTGATGATTGAAACGCGGAGTATCTCACCCACAGCGGCGACACAAATGACTCGTCCGAAGACTACAACTAAGTTTTTAAACCATTTTCCGACTCACGAGACTTGAAAATCATCTCGATTTATAACTTTTAAATGCCAATGTTTTTTCTGTAATTTTATTAACACATATTCGTTGTTAATTTACATACAATTTTTTTTAACACGTGCGGTGTCGGGACAGAATGACACTTCTCCATTTCTTTCGTGGTTGCAAGAGGCGACTAAGGAAATGGGTTCAGGTATGCTTTAGGCGACGGGCTAGCAACCTGTCACTATTATCAATTATCCCTCTTAGATTAAAACCAAACAACTTTGCTCAAGTGGCAACAAAAAGTTAAATAATTTTGGATTTTATCTAAGTACATACGTACATTCTAAGTACGTGTGGTGCCAGAATAGCACCTCCCCCTTTTTTCCCGTGGGTGTCGTTAGAGTCGACTCTTTCTTAGTCTACTGTGGGCGATGGGCTAGCAACCTGTCACTGCAGTATCACGTTTGATCATCTGGTTGCCCTGAAATCGCTAAACGTGGCACTGGATTTTTGAATTCATGTGCTTTGCCTACCCCTCTCGGGAATACAGGCGTGAGGATATGTATGTATGTATGTACATACTAACGTTTCGTGTGTATGACGAGTTACATAAACAACACTTTGACTATTGCATGGCTTGTAGCCACTTATAGCACAGTTTTGGTTAAAATTACCTAGGTATAAGAGATACAATAGCGAAAGCTCGCTTTGACTTATTTCCATAGTCACCTCTTACAACATTTGACGATATCCAGGGAAGAAATGGAAAGGTGTAACCCGACACCACACGTAAACATGTTCATGTAGGTACTGCGCCGGTTTTCCAAATTAGCAACCAGTCACTATAAGGTACACCTAACTCTTTCATTTGTTTTGTTTTGTGTAACTTTTCGTATACTCTGCCTATCTCATTAGATAGATAGATATCTTTATTCCATTTCTAAAATTATAATATTACTTTATACATACATACATACATACATATTCTCACGCCTGTATTCCCAAGAGGGGTAGACAGAGCACGTGAATTCAAAAATCCAGTGCCACGTTTAGCTAATTCAGGGTAACCAGATGGTAGTGTCCGACCGAAGCTTCGGCTTCGGCTTCGGCTTCGGCCACCTTCGGCCAAAAAAACCACCTTCGGCCAAACCTTCGGCTTCGGCCAAAATTTGGGCCGAAGCTTTGGCCGAAGCCGAAGGTTTGCAAGTTGTGACTTGAAATTGAACAAACGATGCCAGAGCGAGACGGATAATGCGCAGCGCTTAGCAGGAAAGCGTTTCGCCAGCCCAATCCTATTACTTGCAGTTAATTACATAAATTACTGACAACACATAACATAACAACATAGTCACACTTGATTTAGAAGCGAAAACTGCGCATAATTTAATGCCGTTTTTTTTTACTATTAGGAAATTCTCGTACTTCTTAGGATCAACATGGGGTCAACACACCTTCGGCTTCGGCTTCGGCTTCGGCCGAAGGTTTTGATGAAAACCGATTAATCGGCTTCGGCTTCGGCTTCGGCCGAAATTGTACCTTCGGTCGGACACTACCAGATGGTTAAACATGATATTGCGGTGACAGGTTGCTAGCCCATCGCCTACAATACACTAACCCTTTCCCAGAGTCGACCCTTACGACACCCACGAGATGAAAGGGGGAGGTGCTATTCTAACCCGGCACCACACGGGTGAAAAATTCAATTATCATAATTTTGTCAACAATAAAAATAAAAAAAGCATCGAATCAATAATTACCTAGCAATTATTCAATACGTTATTTCTACCTGGATATACAGACGTGCTGTTTATGTATGTTTATATTATTATGTTATGTGTATGTGATTATGCGCTCACAATTTTTTTTTCTTAAATTTGTCAACAAAATACTCGGCAAATGCAAAATCCTGACAGATACTTAATTAAACAAGATGAAGTCGTTTAATTATAAATATTATAATTTAATGGTACAATTAATCACAAATTTATATTGTACCCTTACTTTATCGTAATAATCTCGCAAAATGGGGTGAGCGGGCGGGGAATACTAGAGCAGTGGGTTCTGAATGGAAGAGTAAATTAATAAAAAAAAGGGTTTTTCTTACTCACAATCAACAGCACAATCGATAGGGAAAATTAGAAAAAAATATCCTAAAATAATTAATTATCAATAACTACAATAATATGAAAATAAATGCATCTACTCTGTATTTTATATCGAGATTAGCTCGACATGTTTCAGGTCAATCTATGACCCATCACAAGTGCGTGCCACGGCAGCAAATAGACGAGCACTGAGTAGATCCATTTATTTCACTATGAGTGAGTCTCACGGTAGTTTTATACTTAACTAGCTTTCCGCCCGCGGCTTCGCCCGCGTGGTACTCGGTTATATTGCGGTATAAAACACAACTATAAGAAAACTTCTGGTTTCAACGACACACAGCGCCATCGATCTATCATCAATCGATCGGTCATCGATTGATATCGATCTATCATCGATCGATATCGATCTATCAAGCAAACTATATTTTTGTTTTCCCTCGAGAACATCATTTTTTTCCGGGATAAAAAGTAGCCTATTATTTAATCCGGACTTCTATCTTTACGTCTGCGAAATTTCAAAGCAATCGGTTCAGTAGTTACGGCGTGAAAGCGAAACAAACAAACTCACTTTCTGATTTATAATATTAGTAAGGATAGTAAGGATATTGCAACCCACAAAATGCTTCCATTACGTTACGTTTATTCATACATAATATAGGCAGAGTACATAAAACGCTGCACAGACGAGGCGATGATTATTTCGCGTCACCTAGCCACTGTGGGCGATGGGCTAGCAACCTGTCACCGCAATATCACGTTTTACTATCTGGTTACCCTGAATTTGCTAGACGTGGCGCTGGATTTTTGAATCCATGTGTCATGGGAATACAGGCGTGAGAATATGTATGTATGTATGTACCTAGCCACTTTTTGCATAATATGTTATATTTTTTAGGTTTTAAGGTGGCAGAGGCAGTGACGGGTTGCTAGCCTATCGCCTAAAATATATCCCTACTTTCGTAGTCGTCTTTTACGACATCCACGGAAGAAATGAAGATGTGTTATTCTAAACCCACACGGTTTTCCATACGCTTATAGTAATATGGTGGTCATTTGTATGAAAAATTGGGTACAATTTTTTTCAATTTGTATTGAAACTGCGCATGATTCTGTCTATGAAAAACTTATTATTGATAAGAATATTTTGTTACACATGTATGGGCAATGCCTGAAATAAATTATTTTTATTTATTATATTTATTAAAATTAAGGGAAAAAATGTTTTTTTTTTCGTTTGTAAAATACCCCATTTTTGTAAAACATACCTTACAACAAATTTTACCATCGAAGTTTTAAATGCACTGACTCTAACTGTAATTTACAGTCACGAACCGGGATTGTGGAGGCACTTGCCACTGTTCGCAATTTAGACGTATAATCAATGACCGATGTGACAGACTAGATGTCAGCTATTGGATTATTACTTATTATACGACCAAGTTACAAACATAGGTAAGTGGCTCAACAATCCCGGTTTTAGCGATGGTACTCCAAATACACTGACAGCGAAAGCGGTTATAATATTCCAAATCCGGCCGGGGAAATAAGGGGCAGCGCAGACGGCATACTTTTTGTGCGATCGAGTCTGCGGCGTGTGCGTTACTGCGTATAATTCCATAGGTTTGGCGCTTGAATACTTCTTTGTCCATATTCACCCCGTTTTATGGTAATTAACAAATGCTAGGTTGTGGATTCAAAAATAAGCCTAATATATCACAAAACCGATTTTCAAGCGTCTCTTGAACCTGAAGAACCTGTTTGTTCAATAATCACAGTTGATTATTAGGCTTTTGTGAATACCTATACAATATTTCCTCCTAATATTTATAATGACTATGTCTGTCTGTCTGCTTCTGTGGATTTTTTTCTAGGACTTCTATTGAAAACTAATAATAATACAGGACAACAATAACAATATAAAATTTAAAATGCAATTTGTCATCATTGTTACTACATGGTATAAAACAAGGTATTTATTGTACAAATGAAAAAACTCGAAAAATATAAAATGTAATATTTTATGTATATTTTTCATTAATGTTTTTGATACTATAATCTAACATATGTGACATACCTAAAAAATAAAAATACTAGTTTTCTCCTACCCGAATTATTATGTTGGAAGTAGTGCTACCAGCAAGCCAAATTTTGGAAATTACAAAATAAGCACCGACAAGTAACAGGTTAAATACTTGCGAAGACTAGGTATATTTATTAATATTATTCTTTTTGAGTTAGATTAGTAACGTCAACACGATTTTTGTAGCGTTAATTTTCGTTTTTAGGCGCTGCGCAGACGACAGACTTTTGTGCGATAGAGTCTGCGGAGCAATAAAAATTCTGAATGGAAACTGTCTGCGCGCCATTCATATATTTTATTGCTCCGCAGACTCGATCGCACAAAAGTCTGTCGTCTGCGCAGCGCCTTAGACAGCGAGTGAAGTCGGGGCGTGTTGCTATACTAAAGTATTAGTTTAAACCAGTTTCATTGTTTACCTCAAATGAGTAAATATTTATTAAGATTAAGGGAAAAAAACAGATGAGGATACCAGATCGTAAAACTTTGCTTTGGCATTTTTCCTATACATAGATAAGGAAAGCAACTCCGGAATTAAGTTTGTAACTTCAATAGTTTTTGACGATGCCAATAACAATTTACGATGGGTATTCTGTTTTTTTCCTTTCCTCATATTGTTCCTCATAGACTTTACATTAGTTGTTTGATTTTTCCCCCTTCAAGGGCAGGGTATCTTAATATCAGTCAGCTTAAGCACAGAAAGGCGCGAGTAGACGCGCGAGATTTGGGGGCACGGCCGTGCCCCCACCAAGTCGAGCAAAAAAGCGTCACGGCCGTACAGACCATTTTCAACCCCCTGTAACTTATCTTATAAAATACGGATAACTCACGTTATAAATCGAGTTTAGCTCGACATGTTTCGGACTAATACCCCTGTAACTTCGTTGTGGATAAAACTAGAAGACTGAAATTTTCAGTAACCATGCAGGCATTGTAAAGACACGTATATTTTAAATTTCATTCAATTAGAACCAGTATTTTAAGAATTATAACGGGTCAAATTTCTTAATTTTGTCACTCACTCACTAACTGACTGACTGACTGACTGACTGACTGACTCACCGATCATCAAAAGTCTAAGGCACTTCTAGCAGACCTAGAAGCTTCATGGAATATAAGTAGTGTTTGGTGTATGAATCAAGGAAAAACTAAAAAAACCGGCCAAGTGCGAGCCGGACTCGCGCACGAAGGGTTCCGGTTCCGTACCAAAAACTGCAAAAAATCAGAATTTTTGTATGGGAAAAAAGTAGAAATGTCTGCAAAATACAAAAAGAAATGAGATCCCATCAAAAACAATACTTGTCAAAAAATACCAAGTCTCGCAACTCAGTTGTTCTGCGGTAAAAAGTTGTGAGATCCATGTAATACCAAGTCGGTATAACATGGTATAAATAAATATATCGAGACTTGGCCATCGCCTGAAAACACATGTAAATTCAATTATTTAGTGCGATGGCCAAGTCTCGATATATTTATTTATAGATTTATACCATGTTATACCGACTTGGTATTACATGGATCTCACAATCTCACAACTTTTTACCGCAGAACAACTGAGTTGTGAGACTTGGTATTTTTTGACAAGTATTGTTTTTGATGGGATAGACTATACCTGTCACTGTCTAACTAGAGACGTCTGGCTTAGCACAGCAAGGCGCGAGTAGACGC
The DNA here is from genome assembly GCA_005406045.1 of Adoxophyes honmai. Lineage (NCBI taxonomy): Eukaryota > Metazoa > Arthropoda > Insecta > Lepidoptera > Tortricidae > Adoxophyes > Adoxophyes honmai. The sequence continues at coordinate 339,708 of BHDV01006900.1, forward strand.
GCGAGATAGACTATACCTGTCACTGTCTAACTAGGGACGTCTGGCTTAGCACAGCAAGGCGCGAGTAGAGACGCGAGATAGACTATACCTGTCCCTGTCTAACTAGAGACGTCAGAAAATGACAAGTAATATATCCTGGCATTTCTAAGCCTACAGGAAAGTTTGTTAGGTCTGTACATTTTGTATGGAACATCATAAAAAAACAGAACGCTTAACAGAACTAATTCGTGGTTAACCTAAATTTATAATGAATGCAACTATTGTATGGTGATTCCGTACAAGATAAAATTTCCATACAATTCGCTACTTTGACCTGACAACTTAATTTTTTAAGAAACGACCTTGTTATCCCATTTTGCTCCACTGGACTAGCTTTTGCCCGTGACTCCGTCTATGTTCACTTATCACTATCCCGAAGGGATTTTTTTTGGGAAATTGGCTTTCTTTACTTATATTTAACAGATTAAATGTGTTCTCATTGCCGCTATAATAACAAATACTAAAACATACATACATACATACTCTCACGTCTCACGCCTGTAGTCCCAAAAGGGGTAGGCAGAGCACATGAATTCAAAAATCCAGTGCCACGTTTAGCAATTTCAGGGTAACCAGATGGTGAAACGTGATATTGCAGTGACAGGTTGCTAGCCCATCGCCCACAATACACTAAACCCTTTCCCAGAGTCGACTCTTACGACACCCACGGGAAGAAAGGGGGAGGTTCTATTCTAACCCGGCACCACACGGGAAAATACTAAAAATAGATTAAAAATATTATTTAAGGTGGGCTCCCAGACAACAATCGATATTTATTTGTTTTTTTTTTGGTCGATATAATTAACGGTAGAGATCACTTGAAATATTTACGGAATATTTAGTTGTATATCTACTTTCTCATCCAGCCTATATACGACCCACTGCAGGGCACAAGCCTCGTCTCAGTATGAGAGGGTATCTACTTTAAATGTAAATAATTAAAGTAAAATAAAATAAGAATTCAAGGTGGACTCCAATAAGGTAAATATACCAATCTCGACGCCTCAATCAATGCCCAATAGATGACACCCATCTGTCACCTGTCTTACAATGACATAAGGTTGCAAGTGCCAAGTATTGGGTCAGTGTCGAGCACAGGGATGTTTACCTTACAACAATCGGGATCCTTTTTGCAGTTTTTAGTACAGAACCCATTGAGTGCGAGTCCAATTAACCGGTTTTCTAATAGTTACAATAAATATCAAAGCGAAAGGAGGATCTTCACATTATGACTCGTGTCACTTTCTTTGAAAAGTTAGCAGACCGAATAGAACGTATCTGTGCCTTAAATAGTAAGTATAATATTAAAAAAACTAATATCTGTCTGCACGTCAGCACGCAGACGGATTTTTCTAACACGCTATTTTGCATAAAATGACAATGATTTATGTAATTTCACTGCCCGGGACAAAAAGGGGGAATTTATGCGAAAACTCTGTCGGTTTATTATGTCAGATTTGACAGGTTAAGGACTTTTTTTTACTAAGTACCCAACTTTTTCTGGATATTCAAAATAGTATGACGTCATCGTAACGTTACCGAGCGTTACACTTTTTCATAAGTGACTCCCAGCTCAACCTAATTTAAGACGTTGTCACGTCAAAAAGTTTAGCAAAGGAATCTTTCGTAATATTTATTGTTCTGATGAATGATAGTGTTCTAATTCCGATTGTTTCTGGTATTAGGTAATTTTAGGCACCAATTTTTTTCTTATTGTTTCCGTCCTTGCTAAACTTTTTGAATATCCGAAAAAAGTTGGGTAGTGAAAAAAATACGTTCTTAACCTGTCAAATCTGACATAAAGTTTGTTTACTTTTAGTTAAGTACCTAAACCGAGAGAATATAATATACTAGCTTTTGCCCGCGGCTTCGCACGCGTTAAATTCGGGCTAACAAAGAAGAGATTTCGGAATTATTAGTATGAAGCGCCCGCCAGAATAGCCAGCAGATAGTAGATTTTTTCCTACTTTCTCGACACTTATCGTCATATTTTGGAAAATTCAAACAAAATCTTTATAAATTGTAGCCTAAGTATGTGCTATTCTGATGTATAAGCTACATTACTGGAAAGTTTCATTAAAATCCATTCAGTAGTTTTTGCGTGAAGGAGTAACAAACATCCATCCATCCATACATCCATCCATACTCACAAACTTTCACGTTTATAATATTAATAAGATAGGTACTGAGTCTGTCACGTCATGCGGTCGCCGCACGCGTTTCAAACGGGATCCCCTTGGAAAGCATAATGCTATTTAGCATAATTTGTTGCATAACAGTAGGTACTTTGGCCTAATACTTTTTTTGGAATTGTATGCTAATAACATAATTCAATTTGGACTAATTGGTTTTGACCGAATACACATTATCCATACTATTGTTTGGGTTAATAATTATTTGGTATAAATGTATAAATGTCACTATTCATAATTTCAAACCTTATTATTGGTTAGATTAGGTTAGTACGAAATCCAGGCTCGAATTTTGTTATGTTTTTTTGTACAATAGAGAGTCTACATTGCATACACATGTTACCGGAAATGTGTGAAATCAAGGAATTTTATACAAATCCTAGGAAATGTGTACAATTCCGATACTATTTAGGAAATATATAAAATATAGTTTGAAAAACTATTTAATGCATAGATACTAGGAAATATATAAATTTCCTCGGAATTGTATACAATTCCAATATCGTATTTGGAAATGTATAAACCTTTTTTTTTAGGTTGGGAAATGCATTTACGCACTATTCCTGAGTCGTTTCCGCATCGCGGCGACAACCCAGGCGGTGTGTGGGACTAAGAGTGGGGAGGAATACCCACTAAAACCCAACCGCCCTCGTTGCCATTAATGCGGGTATCCCAGGGAAATGTGTGTGTCCCAGGGAAATGCGGGTGTTTCAGGGATGGAAATGTATAAATCTAACCTAACCTAACCTAAATAAAATCGCTGTTACATAAGCGCGATGCATGATTCGGCAGCCATTTTTGAACATTTTCGATTGCTATTTAGGAAATGTATAGATTTCCTAGGAAATGTGTAACGTGTAATCTATTTCACACATTTCCGTGCGATTTTAGGAATTACATACATTTCCTAGGAATTGTATACAATGACGGATTACATACATTTCCGTTAACATACATACATACCTATTAGCGAGTATAGTCATAGTAACCTTATGGTCATGGTACATCACAAGTCACAACAGTTACAATCAGAGCGTCTAGTGTATTCAAAACGATGATGGATTCGATAGCGATTTCGTTTGCGAATTAACGCGGCACTGTATGGAAACTGAGACCGCGCCGCCAGCGGAACGTTTGCATGACTGCCGCATTCGACATGTCTCCATACAATCCGCGTTAAAGCTCGTCACACATTAAGCAGATACGGTAAGATATCTGTTACAGAACATATATCTGTCAATATCGCTCCCTATACAATTCAATGAGCTACCACACACAACCCAGATTTACCGTCAGGTATCTATCTGTTGACACCATTTTATACGCAGATAAAATATTATCGTATATGCGTATTGCGTAGTCTGTGATGGGCTTAATTCGCAAACGAAATCGTTATCGAATCCATAATCGTTTTGAACACACTAGGCGTGTGAAGAACTCTGTCTCGGACCAATATATAGTTACTAGTTACTAGACCAGAACGATTAACCGGTTTTAATTGGTTTGTCTAACTGAATGCTACAGTCAAGGCAAACTGATGGTATAACTAAAGTGACCATTTATTTTTTTGATCAGAGCGGGACATCTGAGGAAATTATGTATTATGCCGCAATTTTTTTTTGTCAAATTAAGATCATTGGTACGAAAGTGCTGGAATGATTCGACCTAACGATTTTCAGAAGACACATTCTCGGCATTCCAGCCAAAGGTTTTTTCATCTGTCGCCTTTAAAAAAAAAACCTAATAAGTGAAAACTCGTCAAAGACCTTCGGATCTTGCTATTGCTTAGGTATAAATCTTTACGAATCCAGCACTTTTTGTACCTCTTCCTACGTAGGCAGATAGATCTATCTGCTTTCCTGCGCGGGGCGCCGTACCACACATTTCGAGTGAGAAAAAAAAAATTTAAATGCTCGTTTGGTCTGTTTGCGAAAGCGGGACAATTTCGGCCTCGCGGGGGACACCGGGACAGACTGCCTGAAAGCGGGACTGTCCCGCCCAAAGCGGGACGTATGGTCATGGTCACGTTAGGTATAACTAGTCTAGGGTTGCTGGATATGGAGAAAAAAGCGTCCAAGTGCGAGTCGGACTCGCGCTAACAACTGCTAAAAATAAGGCCCTGTACAGACGACAGACTATCCGCGACGGACTTTTTAGTCTGTGAAAATAGAACCTATGGAATTATATTTAGTAACGCACACGACGCTCAAAAAGTTGGCGCACAATGCATACAATCTATGCAGACTTTTAACGCGCCGCACAAAAAGTCTGTCGTCTGCGCTGCCCCTAAGTTTGTTGTATGGGAGCCCCCTTTAAATATTTTACTTTTACTATTTGTTTTTAGGGTTCCGTAGCCAAATGGCAAAAAAACGGAACCCTTATAGATTCGTCATGTCTGTCTGTCTGTCCGTCCGTCCGTCCTTATGTCACAGCCACTTTTTTCCGAAACTATGAGGACTATACCAATAAACTTGGTGAGTAGATGTGTTCTGTGAACCGCATTAAGATTGTGACACAAAATTAAAAAAAAAAGCAATAATTTTTTAGGGTTCCCCATACATGGAACTGAAACTCAAAAAAAAAAATTTCATCAAACCCATACGCGTGGGGTATCTATAGATAGCTCTTTAAAAATGATATTGAGGTTTCTAACATCATACTTTTCTAAAGTGAATAGTTTGCGCAACAGACGCTTCCAAAGTTGAAAAAGTTGTGTCCCCCCCCCCTCTAACTTCTAAAATAAAAGAGTGATAAATCTAAAAAATACATATGATGTACATTACCATAAAAACTATCAACGAAAATTAGTTTGAACAAAATCTATTAAGTAGTTTTTTTTTAATAAATAAAATTAAAATTTATCATTAGTTCGAAAATCTGTCACTAGATGGCGTTGGATGTAAGCTACATCGGGGTATCGTTTACTTACGTATCGTTTACGGAACCCTCAATGCGTGAGTCCGACTCGCACTTGGCCGGTTTTTTTAGTATACCGTCGCTAAGCGTGTTGTTGTGCGAAGCTCTGCATACTTAAATAACACGTATATATATTCACAGCCACGCCATATCTACTTGATATGTGTATTGAGCGCTGTTTTTCTTCTCGTGACCCAAAAAGCAGTGTTACAAGTTTGAAGCTTATGCTCATCTATTTGTTTGTGTTCTGCGATTGGCAAAATGCATCGAATTCTGTCGATTTTTTTTCCGTGAAAACAAGTTTGCTGTGGTAGTTCTAAGCTATACTCCGTTTATTTTGGGTTGAGAATTTTAACTGTCAAATCCTTACACATTTTTGAGTAATCCCAAGATATCGGCGCAAATTATGATGATGTTTGATTTAAGAACATTATAACAAACAATGTTAAGTGTACGAGGGGTGTTCAATAAATAGTGAGAATGACATATAAATGCATTAGCAAAGAAATAAAAAAGTACTGGCAAGCAAAGCCCATGTAATTGCTATGAAAAATAAAAAAATAAAAACTTGACAGTCGTTTGTTTTTTTAAAAATAGAACACATTGATTTCGTCGTGTCGGGACCAGACGGTAAAAATGGAGGAAATTTAAGATCATGCGGTGATTAAATACCTCTGCTTGAAAAAAAATTCTACTGAGCAAGTTCATTTAGATTTACAAAAAACATTAGGGGTTCGCGTTCCTTCTTACTCTACGGTTGCACGGTGGTGCGCAGAGTTTAAAAGAGGAAAATCGAACACTAATGACGACCCACGCTCAGGGCGGCCGAACACTGCGATGACCGAACAAATGTTAAAAAAAATTAGAAAATAATTTAAGGGGATCGTCGTGTTTCTGATTAGTTTATAGCTAAAAAAGTAAAGATTTGTGTCGGGAGTATTTACAATATAATACATGACCATATGGCATGAAAAAGGTATCAGCACGCTGGGTACCCATAATGCTTACGGACGCTCAGAAACAAACCAGACTGCAGGTTTCACATAGCTGTTTGGAATTGTTACAGCAACATTCCGACCGATTTTTGTCTTGTTTTGTAACAATGGACGAATGGACCATTACGACCCAGAAACCAAAAAACAATATATGACTTAGAAGAGGCCTTCATCTCCGACTCCGAAGAAATTTAAAGCAATACCATCCTCCACGCGGTTATGGGCTCCATTTTCTGAGATACCCGAGGGATTGTTATGATTGAATATCTCAATCATGGAGCTAAAATCACGGGGAATTTATATGAGGAACAAATAAAAAAACTGCGTGATGTTATACGCGAGGAACGCCCAGTGGAAACTTTCCAAAGGTGTTTTGTTTCACCAAGCAAACGCCCCCGCGCATTAGCCAAGAGTTGCGATGGCTCCCATCAAAGATGCTGGCTTTGAATTGATGGAGCATCCGCCATATTCACCAGAGCTCGCTCCTAGTGATTTTTATGCATTTCTGCGGTTAAAAAACTACCTCAGAGGTCAAAAATTTGAAAATGATGACACCGTGATCGCCGCGGTAGAGGTTTTTTTAAGGGGTCGAGAAGATTTTTTTTTTAAGGAAAATTTAAGCTTAGAATAAATATATTATAATAAGCATATACTCTTGAAAGGTGACTACATCGAAAAATAAAGTAAAATATGTTAAAAGTTATTTGCGTCCTTATCATTCTCAAAACTTATTGAACGCCCCTCGTATTTGCATAAATCATTTCCAGTTTTACTAATGAATTCCAGAGATAATTTCAAATTGTGTCCGTTAAAATTCTCAACCCAAAAAAAACGGAGTATAAGTTTGAATAGGGGGCGTCCGTAAATTACGTGAGGAGTTAAGGGGGGGAGGGGGTCGAGACAAATCTCATCTAATCTTACGTTGGAGGGAGGGGGGGTCACGGCAAATATGACGAATTTTTTTTCTTGTTTGAAACAAAAAAAAAGTAGGTACTATTTTGGTCCATTTAATAAGGTCTTAAAAACCGACGTGTGGAGTGGCGCTTTATATTTGACACTTCGAGTGTATACGAACAAAAAAATACTAGATTTTTTACACAATAACTTAACTACGAGGATCGATACTTAAATGAATTTATCGTTAACTTTCGATACGCACAACACTATTCTAGAATTCCGAATCTCTTTTCAAAGTGTTAGTTCCTCGTTTGACGACTAGATGGCGCTAGAACTTCAGCTACTGGACAACAGATGGAGCTGCGACGTTCCATATTAGTATTCGCGTGTATAACGGTCACAAATGACTGTCGCATCTAGGTCGAGCCTTCGACACCGCGAAATTTCTCCACTGACCTCCATAATGCTCTACGAATCGTTGCAAATCGGATTTTAATAATCAGCAAGACATCGCGATCGGAATCCGCGGAAGTGTTTGACAAGTAGGGATGATTTCCCGAGTCGACAAACTTAACTATCGATGTTTCCTGTACTAGTCATTACATTACTCTTTGGGTTTGCTGGTAAAATGTGTTTTTATAAACATACATCGCACCCGTATTTCCAAATAGACAAATCCAAGACTATTTCACTTTAATAGCACTTTACGTAGCCACTTCTAGCATATTTTTTAGGCTTTATATTAAGAGATTCTTTTGACAGAAATTGTGCCAAGTTTGTTGCCGAGTGTATCATTGCATTTTTTTTTTTCAATTTTTAACACGATCTTAGGGTGTTATCAGACTAACCGATCTATCGTCGATCGAAGAAATCGATTGGTAGAATTGAATAGTCGACGTCGGTCGATCGATAATTTCTACCAGAGTGCATAGATAGTGTAATCAAGACGGTCATGAATCGCCACCATTTTATTTGCAAATTAACTGAAGAATGTTCAGAGACGTGTCAACCGCGGCAGTTGTGCAAACGAGCCGCTTGGAGGCACTGACTCAGTTTCCATATAATTTTGCGTTAATTCGCAATAGAAATCGTTACCGAATCCATGATTGTTTTGATTACACTAGACGCTCAGGCCAGTCGATCAATTTCGATCGACGTTGACCGACGCCGTCCATGCCGATCGATCGATCGCTAACACCCTTGCAACCGTGTGCAACTCATGACTCATATTCGAGTCAGCAAGTATTCACGCCAAGTCAATGTTTTGCTCAAATGCGCACTTGACCCAAATACGTGTCATTTTGCTTTCTTTGCCACAAATACTAAAATAATCACAAATGTCACTGTCAAGTTGTAACCTACCGATTAGGTCCGAACTACGAGTACGTGTAGAAGAAATTTGCACTCTTTGCTAATGTTCTTTAAACTCAAATTAGTATTAGGAATATTTGCGACCAGGGAATTATGCATTCTCGCTGTCATTTCGTGTCTAACAAGTCTATTGTCTTTTGCTCATTATGATGTGTATGTAAATGTCTATTGAGATATAACAATGCAACACTTTCGTGAAAGGAAAGCAAACAATAGCATTTAGGATCGAAAAAATGGTTCGAGGATTTTTAATTTTTAAGTCGATTAGTTAGATAGATAGATAGATAGATTCATTTATTTCTATTTGAAAATCACATTATACCTAATTTACATGTCAGATACAAGTAATTCACAAAAAGATCGTCAAATTGTAAATTAAATTATATTAATAAATCAATAGAAATAGGCATAAATTAATAAAAGATAAAAAGATTACCCGTGTGATAAACTCTCCATTATTTCCGTGTATGTCGTAAGAGGAGATTAAAGCTAAGTAAAGAATTAACTCTGATATTAAAATGACTTTGCGTGTATTGCTTGTTTTTTTCGATTCAGACGTAGTGATGTGCCCATTATCGAAAGTTAATAAGTTAAAAATTTAATAATTTAAAAAATAATAGCTAAAAACAAAAACCCAAACGACTGTAATAAATATTGACATGGACGAAGAGAAAAGAACAAAATCGAATCGAATATGACATTTATTTTTTTACGCGAAATTTATTTTTAAATAGGTACTTATCTTTTAACTTTTTGTGATTTGCGTGTGTGTGTTTATTTTATTATATTTTAGTGGATAGATTTAAGGTATAAGTTATTTTAATACCCGAGTCTACATGTGCTAATGTATGTACATACATATGTACGCTTCAAATTGCAATGCGTAACACCACGTAAGCGTTCGATGGCGTAACTTACCTGCTTTTGGTTTTGGTCAAGGTCTCGAAATATAGGACGTCCTTTTGATAACAGACTATTTGGACAAGAAACTTTATTTCTTCATTTCTTCCGCGTGTGTCCTAAGAGGTTTAGGTATATTTTAGGCGACGGGCTAAGCAACTTGTCATTCACTTGCCAACTCAAAACTCTAAAAAAATATGCTAGAAGTGGCAGCTAAACATGAAATAATCATAATTTTGTCTATGTAGCGTTTAGTGTGCTCTACCTACCCTGTTTGGAAATACAGGCGTGATGTATGTATGGCGAAATGGGAAATGGTCGTGGTTTTGACATCTTTCTGCTAGGTTTTTTGCGGCGCATTCTTCTTGGCAATGATGGTATTTCCGAAGCGCTGGTAGACTCGAAAATGACGTTGAAGTGTTCTAAGGAGCCGATTTGCATACAAAGTTTTGAATTTTGAATTTCGAATTCTGGGTTGAGCTAAGAGGTAAATAGTTCTTTTACCGGACGGAATACTTTTTGTCTCTTTCGTTGGCAGAATTCGTTTAGAATATATAAAAAAAAAACGATAAAGTAAGGGCACACGTGACATGAATTGTAACGATTCGATGGTTTAGAAAAGGCTTTGTTAATTTTTTTTGGGTTGGAAAAAATATAAAAAAGTATTTTGACATCCTGGTCAAAACATTCGATTTTGAGCCGTACCTAAATGCTTGACAAATTGCATCGATTTTAGTTCCTGTTTGACGGCAAAGATAAATCTTGCAGTTGTCAACTAACTGAAAACTTTGCCGACATGTTAGTTATTTGTTTTGTCGGATATAATATAACACGCTATGTCATCATTACGGAACCATATAGGATATAATTTTTTACAACGATATTTGTAAAACAAAACTACCTTCTAATGACGTCACTTATGGTTATTGCCGTAAGGTCTTGAGTGCAGGACACAGACAACAAACATTAAAAAAATCATAAATCAAAATATTTTCATACTTCCAATTTAATTTATTGCATTTGTTATTTTTTACAAGTGTACCTACAATCCCCTACATTTCAAATCCTGATTCAATTTTGCTTAAACTTGCCTAAGAATAAAAACCATCGCTAGAAAATCTGCATTTCAGTAACAAACCACATTAAAATCGATTCATCTTTTTTTCTATAACTAAGGTGACATACGCAGATAAAAAAAATGGAAGTATGTTTTGGCAAAATTTTAAATATATGCTTTGCACAATATCGTTTCAAAGCCTTCCTTTATTAATAACAATAATGAAAAAAAGGAGGTCAATAGTTTGACTGTCCCTAAAGTGTTACATTAGTCAAATTACATTACTCCCTTACGCCACTTGATTCTCCGTTTCCAAATAGCTAAATACCGTGCGAATTACAAGATAAAAAAATGAGGTTACGGAACTAACCACAGAATATTGGGCAACACCCGAGTAATTCTACGTTGCGATATCTCAGCACACATACCTACATACACTTCATAAAAAAAATAACGGCCCGCCGTTTCCGCGACCATCGACTTTCACAACAGCAAACATTAAAAAAGTTTCACAACCAGAGTCGATAGAAAAAAAAACTTACTTTGCAAAATTCCGATTCACTGCACTATTTAAAGTCACTGGCACGCACAAAATTGGAACACAACCGAACTGTCAATGAGAAAGCGCGCGAACGTTTTCAAACATGGCGGTCGACTGCCCGCACCGCGCCAAAATATGAGGTCAAAATGATTCTTACATAACAATTTATTACAGCGTATTACATAAAAATCGCCGTTGGCTCGTATTATGCAAAGAACAGTCGAATTTCTCACGGATTTCTAGGTTATAAGCCAACTTTGTTGGGTTTTCGCGCGAGTTCTTTAAAGTTCGTTGTCGTTTCGTTTTTACGTCAATCTTCAATGAAAGTTATGACAATTGTGAACGTATTATGCATTATGTGGATTTAAAGATGGTTGACCGGTATTGTGTGATCTCTCGCGCCGGACCCCCCACTCTGGCCAGGGAAAGTAAGGGGGGGTCAATGGAGAGTGGTGGCGGCGGCGCGAAGAATCCGCTAGTGCTCTATTCGAGATGCTAAGGCGATATGAAAGCTGAGAGAGAATTATAGTCAGCATGTTTAACAAACTGAAAGTAATAAAGAGTTGCTAGAGCGAGCGTCACTGTCACTGCCCATACGAATCACATTGAAGCAACTAGTCACCAACTCGTTACTAAATTGATCTCGAGTGACGCAGCACGCCGGTCGCCAGGATATTGGTAACCAGAGTTTCCGTGTTTGTGTTGTCAATGTAGCGACTGTGCCGCTAGAAGTGACGGCTTTTGCTCAAGTCTTTAAGCGGCAATGGGCGCAATAACGTACGCAAAATAGAGTCCCTAAAGTTACTACTCATTTGTCGCTAAAATTATTCACACACACGCACACATCCTCACGCCCGTATTCCCAAGAGGGGTAGGCAGAGCACATGAATTCGAAAATCCAGTGCCACGTTTAGCAATTTCAGGGTAATCAGGTGGCATATCAATTATCTACCTACTTAGTTATTTTTAGTCTCTGCGGAGATTTGAGTAAAAGTTTTCACTTCTAGCGACAGAAACACAGAAACTCTGGTTATTGCCAACACTGATTGAAACCAGGTACAGTCAGCGTCTGATACATGGTTATACTTTGATACTTTGTCACTGTGATCGCAGTGACAATTTCATGCGAGAGTTCAAATATGAGGTTAATTAGAAAAGGTACTAAAGTGTATACATGTATCAGACGGTGACTGTACTTAATTGTGCATTTCGTTCCGTTGTGTTTGAGTAGCGTCGTGTTCGAGGCACAGTTACAAACTGATTCGGCTCTTACGTGTATTTTTTTAGCATCGCATCTATATCGCTTTGATATCACATAATGCTTCGCCGCATATTTCCATTATTGACGTAATGATTTCAAGATGATTTTATTCATAAGTTTGCGTGGTCGGTCTATGCTCGTGCAGACCTATTGAGAAAGAGCGATAATTAGTTAACACAAGTTTCGGACGACGACACTGACTTAAATAACCTACACAATAAGTACAATAACACAATAAGTTGAAATACACTGTTTCCTTTTAGCCTTCCGTACCTGAAGGGTGAAAATGGGACCCTACTGAGACTTCGCTGTCCGCCCGTCACCAGGCTGTATCTCAACCGTCCTAGCTAGGCTGTTGAAATTTTCGCAGATTATGTATTTATATTGCCGCTATAACAACAAAAAGTAATAAACAAAAAAAACCGACTTCAAATTTGTGATACCTATACTGAAAGCATTTGTCTAATGAGGGTGATCAACAGCAGGCCTGATTAATTACTGAAGTTATAATTTCCAGTCTCCAGGTGCATTCAGTATTGAAATAATTATCCTTTAACTCCTAAACATTAAGGAGTTGACCTTCCATCATCAGCTTAGTCATAGTTTTTTACTGCCAAACGTAAATACTGGTGTAGCTTTGAAAAATGTACTAAAAACATTACCTGTGCCTATAAAATTTGAGTGTTGCCCTCGATTTCCCTCATATTCCATTATCAGGTCAAGATATTCTGACAATGGGACCACCTGGAAACTATATCCTTTCAGACAAATAATTTAAAACAAAAAAAAAGCGACTTCAAATCTATACTAATATAATAAAGCTGAAGAGTTTGTTTGTCTGTTTGAACGCGCTAATCTCAGGAACTACTGGTGCGAATTGAAAAATATTTTTGTGTTGGATAGACCATTTATCAAGGAAGGCTTTAAGCTATATAACATCACGCTACGACCAATAGGACCGAAGAAACAGTGGAAAATGTAGGAAAAACGGGGGAAATTTGTCACTATTCCACGCGGACGGAGTCGCTGGCACAGCTAGTTAGCAATGTTTTGAAAGTATTCTGTTTACTGAATATAAAGTCTTGATTTCATCAACAAATTACCGAAAACGCCGTACATCTCCATATAAAATTTGAAGAGTTCCCTCGATTCCTCCAAGATCCCATCATCAGATCCTGGTTTCGTGCCAATGGGACCAATTTCGAGTTATACCCTTTCGATTAAAAAAAAAATTTTGAAAATCGGTTCACGGGTTTTCGAGATATCGAGTAACATACACACACAAAAAAAAAAAAAAATTAGGTCTAATTTTATTGAGAACCTCCTCCTTTTTGAAGTCGGTTAAAAATAATTTTCCAAATCGGTTCAGGCGTCTTCGAGTAATCAGCTCTGACTACAGAGCTCACAAAGCACAATTTTAGATTTAAAAACCGATGGAAGAGGTACTGTAGTGTCAGGTTGCTAGCATGTCGCCTAAAGCATACATACATACATACATACATATTATCACGCCTGTATTCCCAAGAGGGGTAGGCAGAGCACATGCATTCAAAAATCCAGTGCCACGTTTAGCAATTTCAGGGTAAACACATGATTAAACGTGATATTGCAGTGACAGGTTGCTAGCCCATCGCCCACAATACACTAACCCTTTCCCGGAGTCGACTCTTACGACACCCACGGGAAGAAAGGGGGAGGTGCTATTCTAACCAGGCACCACACGGGCCAAAAACGTTAATCGTAAATATCGATTTTTTTAAATGAATGTTGTGTCTACTCTCATTTCACATGTTTTGTCAATCGCTCTAAGGTCTAAGGAAGAAATTCTCTAATGGATATGTTCGCCTTTGTACTTTTAATGTGTTCTGTTCTCGTTATTTTAGTTTTGATTTCTACAATAAAGAAAGTTGCATTCCTACAAAAAACATTTTGAAAACAACTCACCCAACTGTAAACGAAGGCCTGTGTTCTCTGTACTGTCTACGCAGTGCCTATCGGCAGTATTTTACGGTAGCACTCTTTACTGCGACACAGTACAACAACTGGCGGCTTATCACGCAAAGCGCGCTTTTTCAGTCGCGAACGAGATAAATCTGTTAAGGTTTTATTGTAACAATCGCTTAAAAAAGTTGTTTTAATAGTTATTATTAAGTTGTCACATTCTTCCTTTGTACGACCCCAACAATAGGTACACGGGCTACGTCGGAGCTACAATTTATTTTATTACTTCGAGACGCGCGTTGTCGTGGTGTGGACGAACGACGACATAAAAATCTCATCGGCATGTGTGTGCTTTCGGTCTTTCATGAACAGACATCCAAACATGGCATAAAGTCCAGACATAGGAATCTACAGGGCAAAACCGAATGACAAGTAGGGAGTTCCTTTATCGATAAACTCAACTATCGATGCTAGTTCTATATGTATAGCTATAGTAATCACTTAAGGCTTTGCTTGTAAAAATAGGTTTTTAGTAATAGTAAAAATAAAAACAAAATAATAACTCAATCAAGTTTTCTTCGTTTTAAAAAAAAAATATAATTTTATTCGTCCCAATTTTTTTCTTCGTGAATGTCCCATTTACTGTTTTAAATCTATAACCGAACAATAGACGAAATACAATATAATCACTAAACTTTATGAAATTTTGTTATGCCTCTATAACGTCCACAGAAATTGAGAAGTCATTTAGCCACCTGAAATGGATTTATCAGCCAAGACGGAGACGCTTAACGCCCGAAAATATGGAGTAAATTCTGGTTGTTTACTTTAACAACAATAAATAGGACATTCACGAAGAAAAAAAATGGGACGAGTAGAATTATAAAATTGTTTTTAAAAACGAAGAAGAGTTGATTGAGTTATTTTGTTATTTTTTTTACTATTACTAAAAACCAAATTTATTACCAAAATTATTTTATTACCAAAACTATTACTAGTATATAGAACTAGCATCGATAGTTAAGTTCATCGATATAGGAAGTCCCTAGGTACTTCTCAATCGGTTTTGCCCTGCGGATTACTATGTCTGCATATGTCTGAAAATAACGCCGACTTTGTTTGTTTGTTTGTCGAAATAACTTAAAACCTAATTTAAACCACCTCACAGGATATTCACCAGAAACGTAAGTGTTTTCTGTCAGTCGACTCCATACATTTTGTTCGGGCGACTGTAACTACATAAGTTGGTCGAGTTGTATAAAAATAACTATCCATGATACTGAGTTCGCTATAATTTTAATTGAAAGTACTTACTTTGAGGTATATACCATATTTTTTTAGAATTATTTTAGTAATATTTGAAAAGTTACGGTAGGGGGACATCTCAAATTTTAACGTTGTTTTAGATTATCTCAAAATTGGCGGTTTTGACCCACATCGTTCCAACCATTTTTGTTGCATTTTAAAAGACCTTTTCAACGATACCCTACACGTTGGAGTGAGTCCAATTTCATTTTTTCAATTCACTTTTCGTTATATGGGAGGGGAGCTGAAAAATCACAATTTTTTTATCATTTTAAAAATCAACTTTTGAAACTTTATTATCTATCTATCCACCAATTTTCGTGACAATCGGAGCAGTAGCGGCGGAGCACGAGCCCGGACGGACGGACGGACATGTTTAAGCTATAAGGGTTCCTTGTGGACTATGGAACCCTAAAAGAATACGAAAACTCTTATATCGTAGCTGTGGCAATGAGACGGACAATCTGACTGTCTTAATCACTGAAAATGTAACCAGAAACCACAGCCCCCCATTGATCATATTTAACTATCATCTAGGTACCTATCTATTGTTGCGACTGTTCCCGATGAATGGGCTATGGCCCATTAGCTGCACCCCTTACCATTGCTAAGTCGGAGAATGAGTGGAAGTGGAGCAGCACATTCTATAAATAAATTACTTACTATTGTCTTCAATACTTGATTAGAGCAAAATAAGTAAAGCTGAAAAAGTTGTTGGATGTATTGTGAAAAACCTACACTTTAGTAATTGAATACTTAATAACTTAATTATAATTAATTACCGATTAAGCTGGGGTATGGTGGCATCACGGCGGTGCTCTGACAGTTGCTAATTGCAGGTCTAAGTAGGGTAGTGGAACCAAAAGTTGACCGCTCTTTGAACTTTTTTTTCGCAGTGTTGTAAGTCATGTATGACAATGTTTTTTTTTTGTAACACTAAACACATAAGTCTTAGTCGACTTTGCATTTTACTACTTCAAACCCATGTATTACACACAGATGTATAAATAAAAATGTTTTTCACCTCAGCAAAGTGTTGCTGCATTATGAAAGAATATTCCTTAGCGTATAAAATGTGCCACTATTTAATTTAAGCCAAACGTTCAACTTTTGGGGGTGTACATGTTCATCTTTTGGTTCTACTACCCTAGTCGATAACTGGAGATTCATTGTCGATGACAGGAGATTTACTAACTTTTTTCTTACATTGGATTTTCTTCTAAGCTATGTATAATTGAGAAAAATAATACGCACTATTTCCCCCGCAATAATATACCTTATAGATGTAGTAAAATATATGGGTCATCTGAACCACCAGGTGACCTATCTAGAACGATATAAGGGCATAAAATAATAAGATTCAGCACTATGCCGTCACTTGTAAGCTGTCCAACTGAGTGCAGTTGAGAATTCAAAAGTACAACCCTCGATTATTTCCTCTTGTCGCATGATTTTTGTACGGGGTTGCGAAATAATAGATTAGAACTGGTATTGAAATAGTATGAAACTGGTTCCGAATAAAATGTTGAGCCACAAAGTCGGATTTTCTTTTCATTTTCCGACTATTCCCAGGGTAAATTTGGTCGGTTGATTTTTTATGAAACCAGTTTCATATTATTTCAATACCAGTTCTAATACATTATTCCGCAACCCCGTACAAAAATCATGCGACAAGAGGAAATAATCGAGGGTTGTACTTTTGAATTCTCAACTGCACTCAGTTGGACAGCTTACAAGTGACGGCATAGTGCTGAATCTTATTATTTTATGCCCTTATATCGTTCTAGATAGGTCACCTGATGGTTCAGATGACCCATGTTTTTTCTAAGACGGGCCAGTAGTCTATTACTATAATCAATCGATGTTTTTGATTTGAAGATGATTATAATGGCTGTAATTTTACCAAGAAGTCCACTATCTCCTAAATGTGTCGATCATTGGTACTACACAAATGTAGCGTCTTAGCGCACCTTTCGTCGAGTAGTAGAACTTATGCTGTCAAAATCGTATCCTTACATACCGCTAAAGAAGTTTCGATATTCAGTTGCATAAATACAACTTCCAACTTCCTCTCTGTGGACTTCGGTCCCCGGGTATAACATCTGCCTATGCAGGATGTTCCTAATTTGAAGTATTTTTTTTTCGTTAAAATTATCAATAATGCTAGTGATCGTAATGCTAGTAACGAAGACAGCTTTAGTAACGAAGGAATAACGTAAGTTGTAACGTCAGTCATGGAAATCACGGTGATACCGCGTCGAGTCACTGTAATATTTTTATCACTCACCTATATCGTGTGTATTGCCGTGCTAAACCTATTGCTGTGATTTTGGAGGAACAAATAAGATGTCGCGTTACTATGTAAGAGCAGCGAATGACCAAGAGTTTTGACCTCCCTTGGCCAATTTATGCAGGTAAAGGGACATCTAACGCCATCTATCATCAAGTAGTAGAACTTTTACTACAAAACGAAACCATTGTCAACTGTCAAGTCTTGGCGGTATCGAAGTTTCGAAAATCGGTTGCATAAATACTACTTCCAACTTTCTCTCATGGACTGCGATCCCTAGGCATAACATCTGCCTGGAGAAACATCTCTATTAGTCTTTTCCATACAGGGTAGATTAACTAAGTATACCTATATGCGAAGGCACGACTTACCTTCAAAAATCGACACTAAATTGTGGAGTGGAGCATTGGGGGCAGCGCAGGGAAGTGAAGCGGCTGGTCTACCAATAACACGTCGTTGTCTCCCCTCGCTCCTCGGATACCGAATAGACCTAAAAATTCATTATTGCGCATACTTTTGGCGAACGTTCTTAACTCACCGTATGACCTGTAGAGATACGGATTTTAAGTTAGCTATGTGAATAAAACAAAATAAGTTCGTACAGTTCATTTATTAAGTATTCTTAAACGCTAATCACAAACGACTATGAATCAAAGCCCGTGCCACACTATCGTTTACAAACTTGTTTTAATGATAACTGATTATTTTTTTAATTACTTTTATGAATAATACAGTAATCATCAACGTACATTAAACGCGTAAGGAAATCGGTTGGATAGAAAATTCGTAGTCCCGAATCCCGTAAACAACGAGATTACATTCTGGCCACGGTATTAGAAGCCTTGGTCTAGATTGCTTGAACTACAACTAAACTCGATAGATGGCGCTGTGTGGCACGGCAAACGAATGAAAAAAAAGCTTACAATGAACTAAGTGACCTTAAAACTAAATATAGGCACACAAATACCTAAAAAAATTCGCAATCACACGATTGGACCACCTTCAAACCATCAAACAATCGAGTGTGATCGCAGGCGGCGGCGCCCAGAGCCTGTGGTGGTGATGCATGAGGTGCTCCGGCGGCGCGGGCGCCACCAGGGGGCGCTCGCGCAAGATGGCCACCAACGGCCAGTCAAGATGGCGGCCAATGGCAAATCAAAATGGCGACCAAAGGATGCTCACAAGATGGCAACCAACGGCCGCTCGAGCAAAATGGCGACCAAGTCTCGACAATTTGTTGTTTATCCAGTCTATTTTTTTGTAGAAAAAAACGGTTTAATCAGAGGTCGTTTTTTTGTGAAAATAAAAAACGATATAATTTGATATTTTAATAGTTATACTTACTTAACAAATGTGTAGTTAGATGATTACAATTCTATTTTTTGTTACAACCAACGGTTTTATTCATGTGGGTATTTTCAAGAAGCCTGGATGGCTCGAAACACAACTAAACTCGACAGATGACAGTGTGGCACAATGACAAATAAATGAAAAAAAAAGCATATAATGAACTCAAAGTGACCTTAAAACTAAATATAGGCACACAAATACCTAAAAAACTCGCAATCACATGTAAAAATCGATTCATTCGATCATCGACCACCTCTAAACGCACAGACTTATATCGATATAAATCGTGCCTCAAACTATCGACTCTGAGAGCAGGTGGCTGCGCTCAGAGCCTGTGGTGGTGATGCATGAGGTGCTCCGGCGGCGCCGGCGCCACCAGAGGGCGCTCGCGCAAGATGGCCACCAAGTCTCTTAGTAGTTCTACCCCCTGGGCTACGGCCTCGGCTTGTTTCTCTGCTGCTAACGCGCTGCGCATTGCGGCCTGTCGACAAAGCAGTTGTTGTAAGATTTTGACAGTTCTTAAGCGTTAAACTAGCGTGGACAATGGAGCTACTGAAAAGTGACGGAATTGATCAGGGTGTCTAGTATAGTAGAAATGCGTCGATGACGTTTGTGAATTAAAGCGAAATTGAATGGAAGCTGAGACAGCGCCGCCAGCGGAATGTTTGCACAACTGCCACGGTCGACACGTCTCCATACAATTACGCGTTAATTCGCAAACGAAATCGTTGTCGAGTCCATCATCGTTTTCAATACACTAGACGCTCAGATCGGTGCCCACTGGTGTAGGTATAATATTTTCTTTCTTATGTGCTCCTTATAAAGAAACAGATTTCAGACTTATCTGTTTTTTTATGCAAGTTGACCCTACACCGGTTGGTACCGACCCGCACGAAACCGTTTTCTTAATATA
Organism: Adoxophyes honmai; assembly: GCA_005406045.1. Lineage (NCBI taxonomy): Eukaryota > Metazoa > Arthropoda > Insecta > Lepidoptera > Tortricidae > Adoxophyes > Adoxophyes honmai. The sequence continues at coordinate 359,676 of BHDV01006900.1, forward strand.
AGCACAATAATGACTTACGGGACAGAATAACAACACAAAATAGGTGATTAGCCCATAAAGTAATTTAAAAAATGCAACTATCCCAGTATCACCCTACTGTACGCTCACCTCAGCCAGCAGTTCTTCCGTGCTCAGCCTCGCCTCGTCCCCGCCCGTGGGCCCGACGGACCCTTCGGAACACATGTCGTCGTCCAACGTCGGCTTGCGCTCGTCGTCCGAGTGGCTCTGCCTCCGGACACTGGATGCCGCTGCTGTGGTAGACACATTATACGGGTGAAATCAAATTGGTGATACAAAATTAGTGCTCTTTATAGGTACTATGCGATATTGCGTTAGTCCAATTGATAAATATAACCTGATAAAATTTAGGATATCCACACCATATTTTTTTCATTTCAAAAGTTTTCAAAAGGGACACCTCAAATTTTAACTTTGTTTTAGATTATCTCAAGACTGGGGGGATTGATCTAAGGGGGCGTCCATAAATTACGTGAGGTGTTTTTTTTCAAATTTCTGACCCTCCCACCCCCCTTGGTGAGATGTCGTGAGATTTTATTTAACCCCCTCCCCCACCCCTAAAATCTCACGTGAGATTTTTCAAAATGTTAATGTAAAAAGAAAAAATAAAATGAAGACGAAACTTTAAAAAAACTTAATTTTTTCTTCGTTCGGATACCTACACTCATGAAGTATCAAATGTAAAGCGCCATCCACATACTCACTTCGCTTTTTAAGACCTAAGGCATCTAGATTAAATGGACCAAAATGGTAGTTTTTTGTTTGTTTGAAACAAGAAAAAAATTGCGTGATATTTGCCGTGATCCCCCCTCCCCCCAACGTGAGATTAGGTGAGATTTGACTCGACCCCCTCCCCCGCTAAAACACCTCACGTCATTTATGGACGCCCCCTAACTAGTTTTAAAGAAGTTTTTGTTGCATTTGAAAAGACCTTTTCAACAATACATTTAATTTTTTTAATTCACTTTTCGTTATATGGGAGGGAGATAGAAAAACATCAATAAGTGACTCCACCAATTTTCGTGACAATCCGCGCAGTACGAGCCCAGACGGACAGACAGACCGACGGACGGACAGACACGACGAAACTATAAGGGTTCCTTGTGGACTATGGAACTCTAAAAATCGCCAATTTCATAGAAATTTTTAAAAATAAATTATTTTTGGGTTATGGTTGTGAACTCACAAGCACTGTTGCCAATAATCCTTTCCAATCGCTCCTCGACACTAGAGAGGTCTCCGAGAGCTCCACCCGCTGCTGTCTTCTTACGCGCCTTGTATTTTATGTCCGCCCAGTACTGAAACAATAATACATATAAATACATGTTAAATAAATTTTAATAATTTACCATATGTCAAATACAAAAAAAGAAAAAATAATAAACTTAAGCCTAGACAAAGCAAGCCTAAGCTATACCTTATCGGTTTAGGTAGTTAAAACAATGTAAACAATCTTGACAAGTCTTTTTATTTAAATGTACACTGTATAAATCGAAATTTTTACATTTTACAATTTAGGTATGAAAAAAGCATTTACTTTCATAATCAGGGTTGATAAAAATCATGATTATTTTAAAAAAATCATAAAAATCCGATTAATTTGATTTAAATCGGATTTATTTGATTAAAATCAGATTTTTTTGATTTTTTTGATTTTCTTGTCTTTTTTTATTAATTAAATAGCCAGTTCAGTTATATAATAAGACGAAAATAACGTATTTTAATTGAATTTATTACAATCAACAATTTTAAAAGTTTTAAAACAGTAGTTTCGAAAAATAAAATAACAAGTTCCTAAAGTCAAACATACAGACTAAAAAACGAACATATAAATCTATTCCTATTGAATTCGATATAATTATGTATTTATTTTTTTTAATTCAAACATTTTAAAATGAATACCAATTTCGCTGCCTTCTCCGTGCCTAATCTATTTCTTAAATGCGTCTCGTGTTTTAGTTTCGGGGAATCCTGGAATCGTTTCGGTAATCATGCGTCACGTACTATAGTTTCGGGGTTTCCCGAAACTGTTACGCTATGACTCGCTTGCACATGTGTGCGTGCCGTAGTGGTCCGGGGAATTCCCTAAACAATTTTAGGCCGATTTGGTTATAGTCAAAATTTAATGATTTAAATCAATGATTTTTTTGAAAAAATCCCTTGATTAAAATCACGATTTAAATCACTGATTTAAATCAAGTGATTTAAATCATATCAACCCTGTTCATAATCCTCATATTTTATTTATTTGAACAAAAATTAATCAAATGTCAATACAATCAATAAAAAACTTAAACTAATTAAACAAAAAATAATAATACTTAATAACATAAAAATTAAAAAAAAACACGATTACCAATAAAACAATTAAAAAAATTATAAAAGTAAAATCTACACACTACAATCCACTAATCCGTGCCGTACGTGGCTCAAAAGTTCCCATAACCCCAGCAGCATTGCCCCGCTGAATGGCTAAGGCAATCTTCTGCACCAGGTACGACCCGGAGCGCGGGTCCCAACCCTTGTTGCGCAACCTCCTGCCCAACTCGCCCACCAAAGATTTGGCCTCAGCCCCCCAGGGACCAGCCGTTTCGACCGCAAAAGGGACGAAGTCATACGTCGGTTCTAAGGCTGAGTACTTGAGGTGTTTGGATCTCGCGGCGTTTTCAGCCGCAGAACCAGCCGACCTCGACGTACAGCCTAAGTGAGACGGAGCAAACGTACTTACGCAAGTCGCATCCCACAAAAGGCAACGTCCTCTCTGCCAGGGAACCAACGTCAACCCATCAGGCCTTTTGCCGTCGCTACGGCTCAACCCCGGAGGTTCCAGCGCACAGGGCACATTCGCTGCCACCATTGCCCGTTGTATCAGGCTGTTAATAGAGTGATGGCGGGAGAAGCGACCGGCGCATCGCTGACAACTAAGGTCGTGGTGTCCGTCTTCTTCCACCATCACCCCACACACACAAAGGTGTCGCTCGCACACCTTGCACCCCAATCTCAGCGCCACTGCTATTCGGAGAGAATCGTTGTCCAGAAAAGTACCGAGCTGGGGCGAAGGTAAAGCCTGCAACCATGCACCTGCCTCTGGGCACACACCCACCCTCAATCGCGCAACATTTGAGCCTGTAGCCTGATCCAATAATTCATAATTGAATTGTATGTATAGTGTAACGATTTTCATTTTTAGACTGTATTTCAATAAAAAGACATGTCAAGATTGTTTACATTGTTTTAACTACCTAAACAAATCTACTATAGTGAAAATATTAATTTTACTAGCTTTCCGCCCGCGGCTCCGCCCGCGTGGAACTCGGTTATATTGCGGTATAAAGCACAACTATAAGAAAACTTCTCGTTTCAAACGACACACGGCACCATCGATCTATCATCTATCGATCGGTTATCGATTGATATCGATCTATCGTCGATCGATATCTATCTATCAAGCAAACTATATTTTTGTTTTCCCTCGGGAACATCAATTTTTTCCGGGATAAAAAGTAGCCTATGTCACTCTCCGTGCCCTAAACTATCTCTACCTAAAAAATCACATCAATCCATCACTCCGTTTAGCCGTGAATAACGGACAAACAAACAAACAAACAAACACACTTTCACATTTATATATTGGTACGGATTTATAAATTTACTAGCCATTTACAAGAGAAACTTAAAAAGGAGTGATACCATACTATTCCTCACATCTATTCAATAACATTTTATTACAATGCACTTGCTTATTCCATGGAGGGTGCGAAATTTAGTTTTCAAGTTCCATACAAAATTTCACAATTTTGAAATTTTTGATTACATACAACTAAATAATCTTAAAAGTTTTTTTTTCATAGTAAATTTGTATGTATGTATGTAACTTTACTGTAGGAAATAAACATGACAAAATAAGAAACAAAATGAAACAAAGGCGAACATATCCCTAAAGGGATCTCTTCCTGCTAACCTTCAAGCGATTGACAAAATATGAAAATAGAGTAGACACACAAAGTTGAGGAAAAAAACAAATTTGACAGTGCAACATAGATTATTTAACCTGCATCAGTAAGTATGGCAGTTTTAATATGTAGGTACATTGTAAACTATCAAATATGTTCTTAATCATTACAGTTTTGTTTTGTAAGTCACAATTTGTTTTGGCTACTCTGATTCTTTGAATAAACTAAGGAATGTATCGCATAAATCCAAATACTTACCCTACACCACTTATCTGGAGTTTTTCTTGCACCACCACTGTCTTGAGCCGCGGCGTTCAACCGCTCGGCCATAAGACGCCAAAGCTTGCACGAACTAAGTCTGGAATACACGGACTGCTTGCTCGCCGCGAATTCCGGATGCTCTTCCATAAACGACAATAACAGCTCTAATTGCTCACTGCTCACCCGATTACGGGTCAGAGCAGCCCCTTGGCTCATCTCCGGCCATATAAAACTGTTTACATATTATGGACGCATTATTTTAGTGAGAAAACTCTAAAACGCCTGAATCTGAATCGACGTACCATTCAACTTTTTTGACATTTGATTTTTTTTTACTGGCTTGTTTGATATTGCCATATTACGAAAAAAACCTTACAATTAGAGGGAAAATTAAAAAACGTTTTTTGGCACGTTTTGCTACTTTCGTTTCATGTCAGAGATTGTATGCAGTTGATACGAATTTATATTTTTAAGCAGGTTCTTGAAGAATTTTGCTTTAATTAAATTATTGAGTTATTTCACTATGGTGATAATGTGCGAAACCCTTTACTTGAGTAAACTGTATAATGCGACAACCTTGAAAACGTTTTTCTCAGTGACGGATCCTGACAAAAATGCATGACATTTTGAAAAAGGTTACTTATTTGAACAAATTAATTTATTTGAAAACTAAATTTTATTTTAGAGTCCTCTAAGTTTTTAATGTAATGTACGAGTTTTAATTCTTTGATATTACTAAAAAAAAAAGTGAAAAAAAAAGTACTTGTCAAAGTCAGTGTCACTGTCATGTCACGGTCGCGTCACGAATAGCGCAGTGTTTGTATTGATCCGTGCCGTCAGTTCCGTGGTCATTTAGTGATAAATAAAGTAAAAACTTGTCCTTACTTTATGCATTTTTCTTTTGTTTAACAAAAAGAAGGAATCAGATACGTTTCACTCTGTTAGTTTTTCAATTTATAACAGTGAAATCCAAATTTAATCGTTTAAATTCGAGTGACATTTTTCCTTTTAACTTTTTGACCTTAATATAGCTTAATGTTTACCTTTGTTTCTTTTTTCCAGTACATAAGAAGCGTGATAATGTTACCACGGCAGTATTACAACGAGCAGGACGTAAAGAAGCGCCAAATTGATACTCTAAAAATCTTCAATGACAATGTGATCGAGTTGCAAGAAAACGCTGAATATAAAGTAGACTTTTCGATAAATGGGAAAATTTTTAGTCTAAATGTCTTACTAAGCCCTGATTTCCCCAATGAGAAGCCCGTTATTCTCATAAATCCGTGTATTGTGCATCCATGGGTCGCCGAAAATTCGAATCATATTGTGGGAGCCCCGGGCCTTATACAGTTTACAAAACATTCTGATTTGGGAAGAGTGGTTCACGCCATCATTAGAGAGTTCCAGAGATCAGTCGCTGTTACCAGTGATGATGATAAATCCAACCAGGTTAGTAGAAACATACATACATACAGGCATTCCCTAATGGGTGGGCAGAGCATGAAATGTTGGCCTAGTTGAAACCATGAGTATTTCACGTTTCAAAGCCACTTTTACCATAATTTTGAGTTTATACATAGATGACAGGTTCCTAGTGTGTCACCTAAAACATACCTAAACATAGTTCCTTTATAGTCACTTCTATACTTGTGGAAGAAATGGCGAGGTGTTAAGCTAAACCTGAGACCACAGTTACATACTTAAATACGTGATCTAACACCTTAAAGTTAACCTTTTATCTATATGTCGGTGGCCGATCGCAGAATCCGGCAGATCACGAAATTCCTAGGCATATCATGAAACGCCGCCATTTCATGATTTGGCTGAACGACATCC
>BHDV01006900.1:400584-411937 GCA_005406045.1 Adoxophyes honmai
AAGTTTAGATGGTTGATGTATATATAATTTTTATGTTTTTTGATTAGTGTTATTTGTATTTTAGGGTTCCTTTCTAAGGGTGGAGAAGATGATATATCTATGGTCGATGACGGTTTGGCGATGGATAGCTGTCAATAAATCAGCGTTCCAAAGGAAAGTTGTGTTTTACTAATATTCCGGGTTTTCCTGTTAATTCCCATACTTATCAATTTTACTCATTTTTCCCGTGGGTGTCGTAAGAGTCGACTCTGGGAAAGGGTTAGTGTATTGTGGGCCATGGGCTGGCTACCTGTCGCTGCAATATCACGTTTAACCATCTGGTTACCCTGAAATTGCTGAACGTAGCACTGGATTTTTTAATTCATGTGCTCTGCCTACCCCTGTACCCCTCTTGGGAATACAGGCGTGAGAATATGAACGTATGTATGTAAAATATTATCGTATCTGCTTAGTCTGTCACACGCTTTAGAATAACATCTCTCCATTTCTTCCGTCGATATCGTAAGAGCCAACTAAAGGTAGGCATATTTTAGGTGATATGCTAGCAACCTGTCATATACTTCTCACTTTAAACTTAAAAAAATATGTAATGTTTTAAACTTTCGCGATTCTCACTCATATTTATATGCATGATTAGATTAGATTAGATTAGATTATTTATTCATTCAATATAAAATACACATTAACAATACAAAATACAATGTCAAGTTAAGCGATTTTAAATTGAATTCGTCAGGTGTTTTAAGAAATAAAATTAAAATTAAAATTCAATGTCACAAAAATAAATATGTCAAAATTAAATAAAAACAACATGTAGAAACCAATAACCAATAAATAATAATAATAATCTCACCATTTTGGGATTGTCCAATTTCTAATATACAAATAATTAATAATAACTCAAAAATACAATGTCAATAAAAATAAAAACTAAAACTGAGTTTCAACAAATTCGAAAACAGAATATAACGGTTTACATGTACGCGGGACTTAATCACGACCAACAACAACGTTGATCGTGGTCAACTCGTGACCACGGTCGCTGTAACGCGGCCAAAACGTCGAGAAGGTAAATAAAATCGTGATTATAGTCCCGCGTACGGTGGGCCAAGAAAGTGGTCTACCACTTTTGACAAAAGTTTCTGTGAGATCAAAATTGTCACAAGGTTGACATTGTCACTGCCATAATATTATGACGAGGGGAAATCGACCTTGTTGTTTCATGAGGTTCAAATGAATATCGATCTTGAGGGGGTAGACCAATTTCTTGGTCGACTGTACATACATTTAAAAAATATGCTTGAATTGGTCACGAAATGTGAAACAGTCCTGGTTTTGTCTATGTACTGTTTCGCGTGCTCTGTCTACACCAGAGGTTCCCAAACTTTTTTTACTCGTAGACCCCTTCCAAACTTTTGTTGGGTTCGGTGGACCCCCTGCTGCTACATTTGTACCAAATTCCTAAGTATGCCAATTTATCCCAGCACCAGCGTGGACCCCCGTCGAATCTCCCGTGGACCCCTGGGGGTCCACATGGACCACTTTGGGAATCACTGGTCTACACCATTTGCGAGTACAGCACCAATGCATTATCATCAATGTTATCATCAAGCACAGCCAATGACCCGACCGAAGACGCAAGCCGATTCCCATGGGAAAGTACAGTGGCTGGGAAAATTCAACACAATAGCTCATTGACCGTTCGTCATCGATCGAATGATTGAAACAAGGCTACTGAAGACGCGATTGCGAATGAGTTTGCGATGACGTCACGACCTCAATGACAATTGTGACGCATGGGACCAAGAATTGGTAGTTTAACTCATACATATACATACATACATGACGCCTGTATTCGTAAATGGGGTAGGCAGAGCGCGCGAGACGCTACAGTTAAAACCATGTCTACTCACACTTCCATCCAGCACATTTTTTAACCGACTTCAAAAAAAGGAGGAGGTTCTCAATTCGACCTCATTTTTTTTTGTGTGTATGTTACTCGATATCTCGGAGACCCGTGGACCGATTTTCAAAAAATTTTTTTTAACCGAAAGGGTATAACTCGAAATTGGTCCCATTGGCACGAAACCAGGATCTGATGATGGAATCTTGGAGAAATCGAGGAAACTCTTCAAATTTTATATGGAGGTGTACGGCGTTTTCGGTAATTTGTTGATGAAGTCAAGTATTTACATTCAGTAAACAGAATACTTTTAAAATATTGCTAAATTGAAGTCGTTTTTTTTTTGTTTAAAATTATTTAGGCTTCAATTCAAGAGGTAAAACAGTGGCAGGTTGCTAGCCTATCGCCTAAAATATACCTTAAGCTATTTCCTTGGTCGCCTCACTACATCCACGGAAAAAACGGAGAGGTGTTATTTCAAATCCGCACACGGATGTGAAATAGGATAAAAGTGATAAAAACATGTAACTTATCATTATCACTTTATCATTATTTCACAATGACATTAAATATAAACCAATGTCACTATCATTAAAAGTTTCATACAGCAATGATTGATGACTAACGATTACAATCAATAAAATTATCCATTGGAATTGATAGACTTTCGATCTCAACTCAACTGTACAGTCGTACTTTGTACAAAGTACTCCTTGTCCAGTTGATATATTTTATTCTGTTTTCTTTAACCCATTACCATTACAGTTAGGTACTTCGTATTGATATTGCATTCATTAAAACAAAACTTAACCGTATGATGTTGGATTTCGAATAACACCTCTTATGTGCACTGGTATGTTTTAGGCGACAGGCTAGCAACCTGTCACTATTGTACAGTGAAGGAAATTGATACCTGTGCCACTTTGAACCTTTTCATAATCAGTTTCATATTGCTTTGATTAGTAAAAAGTATGGTACGTCATAGTGATATGATATTTCTTGTGAAAAGGTACAAAGTGGCACAGTTATCAAATTCTTTGACTGTACGTCTTGACTTAAAACCTAATAAAAATCCAGAAGTGGTTGCGAAATTTTAAATAGTTAAAGTTTTGTCCATGTAGCGTTTCCTGTACTCTGCCTACCCCATTTAGGCATACAGGGATATGTATGTATGTTTGTATGAATGTAAATACATAAAAAACCGTGAGACTCTCACGTCTTCATATCTGATCCCGCAATGATAGGCAAAATGTAATCGAATAACGATTAACGATTAAGATCAACTTAATCGGATTAGTGATTAAAAAGGACGATTAATTAATCTTAGTCGTAAGAGTTTCGATTAACATAGCCAAGATTAAATCAACATACATACATACATACAATCACGCCTGTGTTCCCAAATGGGGTAGGCAGAGCACATGAAAAGTGACATACACAAAACCCTGATTATGATTATGACTATATCACGCTTCGCAGCCATTTCTAGCAAAGTTTTATTTAGGCTTGCAAACAGATAGAAGAGGTGTAGAATAGTGACAGGTTGCTAGCATGGCGCCTAAAGCATATCTTACTTAAACCTATTTCCTTTTTCGCCACTTATGACATCCACGGAAGAAATGGAGACATGTTATTCTATCCCGACACCTCATGGCAATAAAGCCTAACACGGCCTAGTGTAGGTACGTGTGTAGTGTGTAAGGTGTACACCTTAACACCTTAGCCCAGCGGTTCTCAAACTTTTTTGCTGATGGAACCCTTTTGTAAAGCGAAATACTTGACGGAACCCTACAAAAAAACTACAGTCCATCCGTCCGTCCGTACGCTGTGCCAAAGCGTTTGACCAGAGTGGTGTTTTTTTTTCTAAATTCTTGCGGAACCCTTCCAGAGGTGTCGCGGAACCCTGGGGTTCCGCGGAACATACTTTGAGAATGGCTGCCTTAGCCTATTTCCTTAGTATCCTCCATAGACTGGCCTTACGACATCCACGGTGGTAATGGCGTGTTATTCTAAACCACACGGCATATTCGTCGCTGTCGAAGTGCGATATACATACCTACATAATTACCTAAACAAACTCAGTATGGTCACGTTATCAGTAGCGAAGCTATTTATGCGTACAATCTATTTATGTGTGAAAACCATGACTCATTTCCCTGTTCGTTATAATATCGCTAAGTCGAGTAGAATTATGTTATTTTGGAAGAAATCAGCTGATCGGAATGAGACACGGATGATTGCCCGTGTGGTGCCGGGTTAGAATAGCACCTCCTCTTTCTTCCCGTGGGTGTCGTAAGACTCGACTCTGCGAAAGGGTTGGTGTATTGTGGGCGATGGGCTAGCAACCTGTCACTGCAATATCACGTTTAACCATCTGGTTACCCTGAAATTCCTAAACGTTGCACTGGATTTTTTAATTCATGTGCTCTGCCTACCCCTCTTGGGAACACAGGCGTGAGAATATGTATGTATGTAAATTTATAAAAAAACATAATGTACAGTCGAAGTCATAAAATAAATATCTTTACACTTTAGTACTCTGTCACTTTGATCGCAGTAAACAATTGCATACGATATTTCAAATATGACGTTAAATAGATAAGGTACTAAAGTGAAAACATAATATCTTTGACCTTGACTGTAAAAAAATTTATTGTGTTTACAAACTCTGTATCTGTTTTATTTTAATACGAATGCGTCATGAATAAGTGATTCCATGTTTACACCTCTCCATTTCTTCCGAGGATGCTCTGCTTGCTCCGTGAGGAGATACAGATGTGATATATGTATGTTTATATGTTTCCTAGCACATAATAAACACTAAATATAAGTAACTAGCTGTGCCCGCGACTCCGTCCGCGTGGAATAGTGACTAATTTCTCCCGTTTTCTTCACATTTTCCAATTTTCCTTCGGTCCTATTAGTCGCAGCGTGATGTTATATAGCCTAAAGCCTTCCTCGATAAATGGTCTATCTAACGCAAAAAGAATTTTTCAATTCGAACCAGTAGTTCCTGAGATTAGAGCGTTCAAACAAACAAACAAACATACAAACAAACAAACTCTTCAGCTTTATAATATTAGTATAGATTACCACTTTTTTAATATCACACAATATTATCAATAAATTCTTTATCGAATATTTAAATATGTATTGTGTATATTGTCCTGACATGTCAGAATTTTTGACACCTGCCAGTCAGCATAGCACGGTAGCACGCGCGATTGACACTGTCATTTAGTGAGACTTAGTTAGTTTTTTTTGTGTGGTGTTGGGTCAGAAATGTCAGAATAACACCCTTCTATTTCTTCCGTGGATATTGTAAGAGGCGACTAAGGACATAGGTATCGGTATGATTTAGGCGACAGGCTAGCAACCTGTCACTATTTTACCGCATCGATCTGTTTTTTAACCTAAAATTATGTTAGAAGTGGCTTGGAAACATCAAAATAAATAGTCATGGTTTTGTCTAGGTCACTTTTCATGTGCGCTGCCTACCTCGTTTTACAACACAGGCGTGATTATAATAATGTATGTATGTATGTATAAATAATGAAATTAAAATAAACAAATATTTGAGGGGGGCTCCCATACAAAAAACGCGAACTGCTAACAGGTAGGCACTTGTTCACCTAGCCATCGTTTCTTAACCTCGGGTCGCGACCCAAATTTGGGTCGCGGGCCATATCGAGATGGGTCGCATCGCAGGACCCGCGAGACTTTTTCAAGAACACACCGTAATGACTGCAGTTCATATGTTTTTCATTTTTAATCGGGTCGCGGGCTTCTTTTTTTTAGAGTTATGGGTCGCCACTCGCCAGGGAAAAAGGTTAAGAACCGCTAGATCCTAGTCAATGGTATAGAATATAGAACTCTTTGTGTACGAATCCGACTCGCACTTGGCCGGTCCTCTAGTCATCTGCCTACAATTCCAACCATTCGCGGGCGCCAGAATTTCCACAATGATCGTGTCCCCGCTATCTTATCAAACTTATCAACTTATCAACTTATCTACACATGCGTCGCATCGCGTTGACGTATGCGTGACATATGGTTAACGCAACCAGTCAAGAGTATGGCTGGTGAAACCTAAACACACCCAAGTACAGTCAGGGAATCTGAATGTTTAGCAGGTTGACCGCCTTCATAATTTGTTCGCATTATAGGACAAACTTCACCATGAAGTTCAATATTGAGTATTTATGTAATGCAACTGGCTGGAAATAGTAATAAGGCCAATTTTGGCAATTTTAGAAGTAAAAATTCAAAATTCAAAATTCAAAACTTTATTTATGCAAATAGGCTCCTAAGAGCACTTTTACACGTCTTTTTTTTTAGTTTACCAGCGCTTCGGAAAGACCATCATTGCCAAGAAGAATGCGCCGCAAGAAACTTGGCAGAAAGTCATTTTTTCAAAACAAAGAAAAAGAATTACAAAATAAATAAATTTATTATAAACAAAAATTACCAATAATCAAAATAAATTATAGCAAAAAAAACAATTATAGTGTACCTACTAAATGTGGAGGCAGGATATTTAAGCACAAGCCTGTATTACTGATCCAAGGGCCAAGGTAACGCGCTGACGCAGTACCTATCTCAACCTGCTAAACATCCAATTTCCCTGACTGTACATATTTCCTGTAGTTTTAGCACGGCAACACGCTCTAGTCGCCTCGCGCGGGATAGTCTACCGGACTTTTTAGACGTCTCTATGGTCTAGTCTTTTAAGTGTTTAAAAAAGGTAAACAAACAAAGCCAACCCGTCAAAGTTAAAAATCACGTAAGGTATGTGTTGCTACATTAAATACGACACTTTCTATTTTAGTCGCATTACACTCACCTTGTAATCTTTTGTTTATCTTTTTTTAAATACCTAAAAGAGTAGACCATAGTTAGACAGTGACAGGTATAGTCTATCTCGCGCGTATCTCTACTCGCGCTTTGCTGTGCTAAGACGGCAGTGGTTTTCATACATTTCATATGCACTAGCCGCAAACGGTCGACGCCACATGCTACAATGCGCGAATAGAGCGGTGGCGCGCAGTACGCGTTTGGAAGCAGCAGCTGCCGCGGCTCCTAGATGAAGGGCTACGAATTAGCCCGAAACATGTCGAGCTAAATTCGATCTAAAAACGCGAGTTTATCCGTAAATTATTCAACATGAGTGAGTCTCACGGTTGTTTATTGTTCTACGTTGTTGTACAGTCAAAGAAACTGATACATGTGCCACTTTGAACCTTTTCACAATGAATTTCATATTGCCTTGATTCGTAGTTAGTATAGTATGTCACAGTGACATTTCTTGTGAAAGGGTCGAAAGTGGCAGTTATCAAATCCATTGACTGTACGTTGATTAGTAGGAAAGGGAAGAGGAATGCAAGCCACTATGTTATAATACATACAGAGGAAACACTATAGAAATGGCGTCATAGTTATCACAAGAGCAACGCTTGTGCGAACGATATCAGCTGCATTCCCCAACCACAGAACAGAGGTACACAAGTTAATCAAGTATATGTACAGTATTACCGAACTAAGAATTCCTCTGGACATACCTGCGCAGTTGACGAGTTTTGTGACGCGGGAAACTTCGATCTACCAATGATAAAAAAGATTTTTAACACTCGAGTTTTGATTGGTTATTGATTGATGTCACAGACAGATGACTCATGACATATGTCCAGGCTGGCGTAACTAGGAACAAAAAACCTTTTCTATGGACTTTGCGTGGCAGATCATTACCATCATACTAAAACAAAACGTCAGTAGTTTATTACATATTAAACGGTTTTACTTAGCTTACAGTACGAGGGCTGCACTGAAAATTTCGGGAAACTAATATTTAAATTCTATTTTTTATCACGTATTATACCTTTTTACAATTGTCAAAGTTTCTATATCTTAAAACACTGGCCACATAGAAAAAAAAAACAATGGTTCGGTTTCAATTGTTTTTTGAACTTGATGAGTCGCTGCTCAACATGGAATTGTCTCGTGAAAATTTAAGACCTATGATTTACTGCGACTTTGAAAGTGGATTAACACAAAAATAATGTGGAGACCGGATGATTGCTGCTTTTAATAATGAAGCACCTTCGATGACTACAATATACAGGTGGTTTTCGGAATTTCAACGTGGCCGTGTTTCCCTCATGGACAATGTGCGTGAAGGTCGACCAAAATCGGCAGTCACCCAAGAAAACATCGATGTTGTGCGTAAACTGATTATGGAAGACCGACATGTGACATATCGAGAAATTCAGGAGTGTCTGGGCATTGGAATGAGTCAAATACAAATTATTCCACAGCAAGAGTTAGGCGTGCGAAAATTGTTTTCCAGGTGGATACCTCACCTGTTGTTCGACAAACAAAAAACGACTCGTGTCGATTAGTGCTCCAAAACTTTAAATAAAATCAACAGAGGAAGCTCAAATGCAGTTTTTAGTATTGTATTGGGTGATGAGTCATGGATATACGCATATAAGCCTGAAACTAAAAACCAATCTCGAGTATGGGTCTATGAAGGCGAGATTAAGCCGACAAAAGTGGTTCGCTCTCGCAGCACGGCCAAAAAGATGATGGCTACTTTTGTCTCCAAATCGGGTCACGTGGCTACAATTCCTCTTGATGATCGTAGAACAGTCAATGCCAATTGGTATGCAACCATTTGTTTGCCGAGTGTGTTTGGTGAACTGAGAACAAAAAACCTCAATCGTCGCATCATCCTTCACCATGACAATGCCAGCTCCCATACGGCTCGGTTAACTAAAGACTATCTAGACGGTGAAAAAGTCGAATTACCGGACCATCCTCCATACAGCCCTGACTTAAGCCCCAATGACTTTTTCACATTCCCCAGAATCAAAGATAAGTTACGTGGTAAGCAGTTCCAGACGCGAGAAGATGCCGTGGAGGCGTACAAAACGGCCATTTTGTCGACCCCCTCTTCAGTGTTCAATGAGTGCTTCAAAAACTGGTTTGAACGTATGGAAAAGTACATTTAATATAAGGGAGAATACTTTTAAAAGCAATAAAATTACTTTTGATCATTTTAACTGCATATTTTTTTCTATTCCCGAAACTTTCAGTTTGACCCTCGTATTACCAAAATAATAATAATGATAAAAGAGACTTTCGCGCGCTAAACTCTTGCGTTGTTTTTGATTATTGATTGATAGATGTCACGTCAACATGACAGCCGCCCGTTTGGTTCGTCATGTTGGTAATGATCAGCCACTCAAACTGATTCCATTAGCTAGGATGGGAGTCCTGATTCTTAAAACGTTCGGCTACTCTCGGATATCGTTCTGTCCCTCTCGGCGCAGACGGTAACAGCCGATCGGAGTTATTTTCTTGGGAAAACTGTACTGCACTTTTCATATCTACGCTCGATGGTCGCTCTAGGACTGTCGGTTATGTATGGCATACATTGAAACTATCGTGGAAGTAGTGTGTATGTATGTAACTCTTTATTGTATAAAATAAACATGACAAAATAACAAGCACAGAACAAAACACAAGTACAAAAGGCAAAGTGTTACTCGTATCTATACTCCGTACACATACATATATATCCTCACGTCACGCCTGTATTACCAAGAGGGGTAACCAGAGCACATGAATTCAAAAATTCAGTGCCATCTTTAGCAATTTCAGGGTAACCAGGTACGTTTAACCAAACGTGACATTGCAGTGACAGTAGGGGTCGCAATACCGAATCATTTAAGAAAAACCGGTATTTTCGGTATTGACTTCAGAGCAATACCGGTAATCCGGTATTTTCGATATTTCCGGGATTAAGCCAATATTAGCAAATTTCATTATCATCAGCATCATTTCAGCCCTAAGACGTGAACATAGGCCTCCCCTTTAGACTTCCATGAATACCTGTTGGAAGCGACCTACATCCAGCGTTTTCTGGCGACCTTTATCAAGTCGTCTGTCCATCTTGTTGGTGGACGTCCTACGCTGCGCTTGCTGGTCCGTGGTCTCTCGACTCACACTCAAGTACTTTTCGACCCCATCCGTCATCCGCTCTTCGTGCAATGTGGTCTGCTCATTGCCATATCAACTTGCTAATCTGATGGGCTAAATCGGTGACTTTAGTTCGTCTATGGATTTCCTCATTTCTGATTCAATCACGTAGACACCCCGAGCATAGCCCTCTCCATAGATAGTGAAAGACCACGTTTCGTTGCCGTATGTCATCACTGGTATTATACACCGATCAAAGACTTTCGTCTTGAGGCACTAAGGAATATCGGATGAAACGACATTGCATAGTTTCCCGAACGCTGCCCAACCGAGTTGGATTCTCTTTCTCGAAGTTGGATCTACCTAATTGAACCACTTATCCTAGGTAGATGTAGATGTATGAGTCAATAACTTTGAGTACCGAGTTTTCGACAGAAACTGGGGTGGGCACGACCTTGGCATTTGACATTATTTTCGTCTTATCCATGATCATTTTCATTTTCAACTCGGTTGAGGTCATCGAGCATCATGCTGAGTTCTTCCATCGACTTTGCCATGACTACGATGTCGTCGGCAAATCGAAGGTGAGTGATGTATTCGCCATTGATGTTGATGCCAAGCCCTTGCCATTCCAGGAGCTCGAAGGCGTCTGCCGTAAACCAGCAAACAATTTGGGGAGATAAGTTTCTTCAAGATGGTTTGGGTTCGGGAATCTGGAACTGGAAGTCATCAAGTCTGTGTTCGAGACGGTTCGTGGTGACTCTCGAAAACAGCTTATAAACATGGCCCAGAAGCGTGATGGACCTGTAATTCTTCAATAGGCTGTTATCACCATTTTTGAAGAAAAGTACCTCTATTCCATGTTTCTGGCGTTTTGCCCTCGAACAAGACGGAATTAAAGACCTTCTCGAGGACCTTAAGTACCTACCGGTGTACCACCCGCTCTCAGAAGCTCTGAGCTCTGAGGTGATTCCTTCTTCACCCAGCTTCTTAAGCTGCTTCAGGGCCATCCTAATCTCGTACAGACTGATGTCCGGGATGTCTTAGGTATAATGTCGAGACAGTTTGGCTCTTGGATCTCCTACCAAGCTGTCAACGGGCTTTGCGACGGAAGTGTAGGTATAAGTGATCGTAGAACCTCTCGATCTCGCCTATAACATCTGCTTTGGTCGACGCTATGCTGCTATGTTCCCGTTTCAGCTTTGTCAGACTTTGTTAATACTTCAATAGACTTGTCCTTTGCGAACACTTTGAAGCCATTGTTTTGCTCAATGATCTCTTCAACACGGTTTGCATTAAAGAGCCGCAGATCATGTCGCAAGGACTTAGATATACTTCTATTGAGCTATCTATATGACTTCGCGTCATCGGGAGCCTGCAACTTTGTATTCATTTGCTGAATCGAAATACGTTTTTGGGTTATATATTATTGTTTGATCGTCGTTAAGAACGGACGTGTGCGTAATTTGTTAA